>ONZH01019051.1:0-12218 GCA_900303285.1 Rhinella marina
CACTCCATTTTTCACTGGACTGTAATACATATAAATGAGAGAAAATACGTATTTTATAGACTGACGCTACTGTACAGCACACTACAGAATTGTTCACTGGACTGTATTATATATAAATAAGAAATAAACGTAGTCTTTAAATGGCGGCTATTTTACCGCAAACCACTCCATTTTTTACTGGACTTTGGTACATATAACTGAGAAAAAAAGTATTTTATAGAGTGACGCTACTGTACAGGACACTACAGAATCGTTCACTGGACTGTAATATATATATAAATGAGAAAAAAACATTGTCTTTAAATGGCGGCTATTTTACCGCAAACCACTACATTTTTTATTGGACTGTAGTACATATAACTGAGAAAAAACGTAGTCTTTAAATGGCGACTATTGTACCGCAAACCACTCCATTTTTCACTGGACTGGAGTACATATAACTGAAAAAAAATGTATTTTATAGTGACGCTACTGTACATCACAGTAAATAATTGCTCACTGCACTGTAGGATATATAACTGAGAGAAAAAATGTATTCCCTAGACTGACGCTACTGTTCAGCACACTAAATAATTGTTCACTGGACTGTAGTATATATAACTAAGAGAAAAAACGTATTCCCTAGACTGACGCTACTGTACAGTACACTACATAATTGTTCACTGGACTGGAGTAGATATAACTGAGAAAAAACATATTTTATAGACTGACGCTGCTGTACAGCACACTACAGAATTGTTTACTGGACTGTAGTACATAGAAATGAGAAAAAAACGTAGTCTTTAAATGGTGGCTATTTTACCGCAAGCCACTACATTTTTCTCTGGACTGTAGTACATATAAATAAGAAAAAACGTAGTCTTTAAATGGCGGCTATTTTACCGCAAACCACTCCATTTTTCAATGGACTGTAGTACATATAACTGAGAAAAAACATATTTTATAGAGTGACGCTACTGTACAGCACATTACATAATTGTTCACTGAACTGTAGTAAACATGACTGAGAGAAAAAACGTATTCCCTAGACTGATGCTACTGTACAGCACACTAAATAATTGTTCACTGCACTGTAGTATACATAACAGAGAGAAAAAACATATTCCCTAGACTGACGCTACTGTACAGTACACTACATAATTGTTCACTGGACTGGAGTACATATAACTGAGAAATAACGTATTCCCTAGACTGACGCTACTGTACAGTACACTACATAATTGTTCACTGGACTGTAGTGTATAGAAATGATAAAAAAAACATATTCCCTAGACTGCACTACAGATCCCAGGAAGCCAAGGTACTGCAGCAGCACCAGCAGCAGCAAAAATGAGTACTAAGAGGACTTTGGGCAATTTCATTTGGGTCTGTGTGGACCACGTGCTGTCCCTTCTACCACCAGTCGCTGTGCACAGCGTGCAGCCAAGATGGCGGTAGCTGTACTACAAGTCCCAGCCAGAAGCCAGGAGGAGACCAAAAAAAAAAGGTGCTTGTAGCCCTTAGAAGGGTTGTTGGGTTCTTTGTGGATGATTCCTGCCTAACCACATTCTAATTTCACGCCCTAACAGTGTGCAGCCAAGATGGCGGTAGCTGCACTACAAGTCCCAGCCAGAAGCCTGGAGGATACCAAAAAAAAAAAGGTGCTTGTAGCCCTTAGAAGGGCTGTTGGGTTCTTTGTGGGTGATTCCTGCCTAACCAACATCTAAATTGAGGCCCTAACACTCTCCCTGACAGACAGCAACTCTATCCCTGCCTAACCACATTCTAATTTCATGCCCTAACAGTGTGCAGCCAAGATGGCAGTAGCTGCACTACAAGTCCCAGCCAGCAGCCAGGAGGAGACCAAAAAAAAAAAAGGTACTTGTAGCCCTTAGAAGGGCTGTTGGGTTCTTTGTGGGTGGTTCCTGCCTAACCAACATCTAAATTCAGGCCCTAATACTCTCCCTGACAGACAGCAGCTCTATCCGTAATTTCATGCAGGCGGCTTTGACGCAAGCAGCGCGGGACCAGATTCTTATATTCCCAGGTCATCTGATCTGGCCAGCCAATCCCTGCTATCGTCTTGTAGGGGCCCCACGTGATGCTAGGAGGTATCAAAGACTCTCCTGCATGTTGATTGGCTGAGAAAAGGTGCCTAACACCCCGGAAGAGGAAGATGCCATTTCCTCGAGGATCGCGATATGCTCGTCCGAGTAGCGAGCATATGCGAATACCCTAATGCTCGAACGAGCATCAAGCTCGAATGAGTCTGTTCGCTCATCTCTAATAGTTATTTTAAATCAACAAATCCACAAACACGGATTCACAGTTTTTTTGGCAAGTCAACTTCACTGACCACGTTAGCACAATATCACGCTTTTCTGTTTGAATAGCAAATAACGCCGCAAATAGTTATTTAAAAGAACAACCCCACAAACACGGATTCATTGTTTTTTTGGCAAGTCTGCTTCACTGACTACTGACTACGTTAACACAATATCACATTTTTCTGTTTGGATGGCGAATAACGCAACAAATAATTATTTAAAATAACAACCCCACAAACACGGATTCATTGTTTTTTTGGCAATTCAACTACACTGAAGAATTGAGCACTATATGGCGCTTGTCTATTTGTATGGCGAATAACGCCGCAAGTATTTCTTTCACATTTACAAGCTGCCAATCACGGATTATATATGTTTTTCCCCAAACACAACTCAAAAGATATTTTTACTTATTTATTTATTTTTATTATTATTATTATTTATTTATTTTTTTAATTATTTTTTTTTTTCTAATGTACCCCAAACAAGGCTCTGACCCTCTTACTGCACTGCAAAAAGTGAGAGTAGTGGTGCTTCTTTGAATACAGCACCCCAAAACAGCCTTTAGAACAGAGTGCAGTGCTGTATAACAGGCTAACCCCTATGCCCACTCACTGCTGCACAGTATACCAGAATAGCGATTTCATTGCCTGATTTTCTGTCTAGAAATCGTCCCTCTCCTATCCCTGCAATTCAGATTATCTATACCTGATCTCCTCATTTCTTTTCTTTAGTTTTTTTTCACTTGCCCTATCTCTCCTGACGTCTGTCTCTGGTCTAACATCAATAGCAAATGGCGCTTTCCAGCGCTGCAGAGCTATTTATAGGGCTGGGACATCGCAGGGCCTGACTGGCTACATGTCTGCATGTGATCGCATTGTGGGCGTTTACTTCTTTGTCCCAGAAATCCTTCCCCCATGTCATGCCATGTGCTTTCGGCCATTTTAGGAAAAAAAAAAAGATTTGTTACTACGTTCGATACTACGAATCGCCAGGAAATTCGCATTAGTTGCGAATTGAATTTTCCATGAAATTCGTAACGAATTCCACTTAGTCAGCTTCGATTCGCTCATCTCTAGTGTCAACCATTACAACCATTGTCAAATGCTCTACTGTTTGTATTTTATAGATAAAAGCTGGAAAAACCTTTAATGAGAAGCTTTTCATAGTAGATTTTTGAAACATTAAAATTGATATATTTTGCCTTCAAAGCCCAATGAAAAAGTACTGCATTTGTAACTAGTTAGCCATCGCACTCATGAAATTATCCAAGCTGAGTTACAAAGACCACCCTGGTACTGGTAACTTCGAAACACCATCACACAAAATATATAAATTAGGTGTGACTGTGTGACTTATTTTGAACTATGGATACATCCCAGTCAACCCCTTAAAAGAGTTTTCTGAGACTTTAATACAGATGACCTATCCTCTGGATAGGTCATCAGTATCTGATCGTGGGGGTCTAATACCCTAGACTCCTGCTGACCAGTTGTTTGAGTAGGTACTGGCGCTTCTGTGCAGTATTCTCTGTGCTTACCAAGCACATTGCTGTACATTGTATAGCGGCTGTGCTTGGTATCGTGTCAGCCCCATTCACTTCTATAAGACTGATCTGCGCCTAGGCCACGTTACCAATGAACATGTTGTCAGTGGCCTAGGAAAAGCTGAGAGAAGCTACTACAAGCGCAGCTGCATTCTCATACAGCTGATCGGTGGGGGGTCCCGGGTGTTGGACCCCTACAATCAGATACTGATGACCTATCCAAAGTCATCAGCAGAGGTCTACGCTGCTGAAGATTCATTGTATATCAGAACTAATGTGTGACTGTTCCTGTGCCTGCCTGGAATGCAGAGATGGAAACACTGTCACTTCTGAATTTTCATTGTCTAAAGGTGACTTTACAAATATGATAGCTTGAGTCTGAACATAAATCCATTTCACACTTATTTCACCTGACCTCCCCATAAATATATACATGTGGATATGCATATTTAGGCTAGTTTTATGTGCATGCAACATTTTTTGTCTGGCTAAGTTTCTGCATATTTTCCATGTAGTGGTGAGCTTTCTGCTGGACACCATTATAAGCAAGGAGGCTGGCGGGCATTGCGGTAACATCTGGCAATTCCAAATCCAGAGAGTTTCTGCATGCTGTTATCTGACGAAAATCATAATATGAGTGTGAAAGAAGCCTAACAAAAAAAGCACATATATGTCAAAGCATGCAAACCCAAATGAATGAGATGCAACATTTATTAGAGCAGAACATACACAAATCAAAATCCCTAAGCGTTATAAACATTTTAAAAAACACAACTTGTACAAGGTCATTGTGCTGCTGGGCTGAGTAGGTGGCTAGAGAGCACACAACCTGAGGACAGGCCGGGGATAATGTTCGGCTTGTGTGCTCTACTACTCATCCTATAAGTAGAGATGAGCAAATTTATTTGCCCCTTCATAGATTCGTATCGAATCCTCCATTTTTCCTACTCGTTATTCGTAAATGTTCTCGCTACATACGCTACATACGCATTCTTCTTGCCTCCCCCCCCGGCCCCCAGAAGCGGGAAAATGAAGATATACCCCCTCAAGAGCGGGAAAAACTAGCCCGGCCCACCGGGAACTAACTATTTGCTCGTATAGGGAGTAAAGACTCCTCCCTCATTACTCCGCCCTCCTCTCCAGTTCAAGCCAGCGGTGAACAAGATACCACAGCATGGCAAAGCAACTACGACCAAAGTGGGGAGAGATAGTGTTTGGTAGCGAGTTACTCGAACCACCGTCCAGTTCAGAGGACATCAGAGTGTCACAATCGGCCAAGAGAATCCAACCGGGTTCTGATTCGATGTTCGCGGTGCCAGCTGGTGGAGTGGAGCGTCCACTCCGCCACCCAGGAGGAGAACAACAACAACACCTTCCATGCGGCAGAATCCCATCGTGCCTGCAACAGTGACGGCCCACGCCCAGACCCTATGGGACTACAAGAATGCGGTGGAGGACTGGGTCATCCAAGTACTGGACCATCCGAGGCCGGGAGACCCTACACTGGAGTGGCGTAAGGGAACCATCCGATGGCTTTCAGTGGAGCGAGGCTGTGGCTTCTTTGCGGACGAAGAGGACGGCAAGGAGAACTGCCCCAACCCCGTCACAGCCTATACGTGGGGGATCAGGTGGAATATAACCCCATGGCATCTCTGAAAGGCCCTTTTGCTACCAGGGTTACCTTATTATCTAAGCCCCTGGTACCTTCATCAGCAACACCAGAAGTTTGTAGGCACTGCCTACAGGAGTCACCAGATGGCACCCTACGTTTCAGGGAGAAGCCACAGCCAGAGCCTCTGATCCCTGGATTGCCACCACCATCACAGTCCTTTCTGCTGGGTCAGCTGACGACATCATCGTTTACTTTCCAGTCCACGGTGATCCAGTACCAACTACCCTGGAAAATGAAGTCAGCAGCAGCCAGGGGAGCTGGCGGTTCTTCCCTCGGTGCAACCTTGCCTGAACCGCTGCAGCCAGAAGTCCTTACCCCTGCTGTCCCGGCAAGAGTATCCGGAAAAGTGAAGGCGCAAGTGGCTGCAGCGCTCACCAGTGTGACCACCACCCGGACCCGGTCAAGTCCGACTTCTGGCACAAGAGGGCAGTGGAGCTCCACCACGGCAGACAGCTTGGCCTACAGGAGGCAGGAGAGTCCTCTAATGTCATTTAGTAGCAGTTCCAGCAAGGAGGACTTAAGGTCCCTCATCTGAGGAACCCTTCTACTGGCTGTCAGTCTGGCTGATTTAAGGAAACCTCTGGAGGACCTATGGGAGCCACAACATGGACTGCACCTGACGGGTGAGAGCTAGTTGGCCTAAGCGCGCCTATTTTCCCTTTTCCCCCCTTCTCAGGTTATTTGGGAGCCCGCTTTGCAAAAAGGGTTCTCTTTTTGCTGCTATTTAATATTATCCTTGTGGATTACACGTTACCTGTTTGAATTACAAAATTACCTCATGTGGATTACAATTGAATTTTGGACTGTGTTCCAGTGTTTTATGCCAAGCAGCCATAAGGAGAGACTCAAATGTATATCTGAGCCTATTATGCTTGCAAATGTGAAATTGGTTGCACTAAAATGTTTACATAATTATGTCTTTGCTGTATTTTAGCAATAATTTTTTTACAGGTTCAGCAACGTTCGAGCACTTTAGCCCGTTGTGTGTATTCTTTTTTAGGTACTGCAATGTGTCCTATTATGCATTTATTGTATGGTGTTTTTAGTAAATGATGCACTTAACCAGATAGCTAACAGTGAGCACCTTACTTTTCTACCTCATATGGACTGCCTTTGCTGAGGACTGTACGCCGCGGACTAGCCTCGTGTGTGCGTATGACGCAATCGCGAGTCAATAGTACGCTAAGGATTCATAAGCACTTTGTATGCTAATGCATTCAGTTCAGTAGCATACTTTTAACAACGCTTAGACTGTATGTTCGTAATTTGAGCAGTAATGTTCGCAAAACAACAATTATTTTTTAACGCAAATTCGACCGAATAAATTTGTGTTAAGAACGAATCCTGTCAGAAATTCGTCGATTATTCGACTAAGCAGATTTTTGATGATTCGCTCATCTCTACCTATAAGGTGTGATGATGTCACTGCATCGTGCTTGCTGGGGAGAGCACAGGCTGGGAAATCAGGCCTGAGCCTAAATGGATGACATACATTATGGCCTGGGGAACACCTGGCAGTGAACACACAGTAAATGACAGAATCTATCCATCCAGCCATCATCTACCTAGCTAGCTATGTGTAGAGTCAAGGTGTATTTACATGGCTCGAGAATCGGGCAGATTATCATCAACAACCGTTCCTGTGAATGGATGTTCCTAACAATTTGGCGATGTAAATGTACCTCCAAATGAAACCCTTGTTCATCGGGTGATCCTGTCATTCATGCAGACACCACCAATCATTGTTTCTGGGCAGTAGATTGTGTTGTCTAAATAGCAATCTGTTTCTCAAAACCATGATTCTGTACGACGACGAGAGATCGCAATAGTGATTCTTCCCGACAGTCGGCTGCTCATTCAGTGAAGGAGACTACTGCATTTGCATGCAGCAATCTCCTTCACTGTATGAGGACGAGGGATCACTCAGTCAGCCTGTGCAAATCCAACTTTAGTGAAGTGTTTTTTGTTTGTATGTTTTATGCTTATTATGTTTACACGGTTTTGTACAGTGTGTTTTTTGCAGTATAGTTTTCTTGACATAGCAAAGCTGATTCCATGCCAAAAATTCTAATATAATTCTGTAGGATATGAATTTACCCTTACAGGAGAAAATTGTTGCACACAACATAATCTATCTTGATATAGTTAATTATCTCCATTAACCCCTTGAGGACAGAGCCCATTTTGGCCTTAATGTCTGGGCCAAATTTTTGAATTCTGACATGTGTCACTTTATGTGGTAATAACTTTGGAACGCTTTTACTTATCCAGGCCATTCTGAGATTGTTTTCTCGTGACACATTGTACTTCATGACAGTCATAAATTTGAGTCAATATATTTCACCCTTATTTATGAAAAAATCCCAAATTTACCAAAAATTCTGAAAAATTTCCAAATTTCCAAATTTCAATTTCTCTACTTTCAAAATACACCGTAATACCTCCAAAAATAGTTATTATTTTACATTCCCCATATGTCTACTTTATGTTGGCATCATTTTGTAAACGTCATTTTACTTTTTTAGGACGTTAGGAGGCTTAGAAGTTTAAAAGCCATTTTTCAAATTTTCACCAAATTTTCCAAAACCATTTTTTTTAGCACCAATGCAGATATAAAGTGATTTTGAGGGGCTTACATAATGAAACCCACCATAAATGACCCCATTTTAGAAACTACACCCCTCAAATTATAAAAAACTGCTGTTACAAACTTTGTTAACCCTTGAGGTGTTCCACAAGAATTAATGGAAAATGGAGGTGAAATTTCAAAATTTCACTTTTTTCGTAGATTATTCATGTTAATATTTTTTTTCTTGCAACATAGCAAGGGTTAACAGCAAACTAAACCTCAATTTACATTGCTCTGATTCTGCAGTTTACAGAAATACCCCATATGTGGTGGTAAACGTCTCTATGGGTTTGTGGCAGTGGTCAGAAGGAAAGGAGCGCCATACGGATTTTGGAGGCAAAATTTGCTAGAATAGTTTTTACGCACCATTTTGTAATTGAGAGACCCTGACGTACCCCTACAGTGGAAACCCTCATAAAGTGACCCCATTTTTGAAACTACACCCTTCAAAGAATATATTAAGGGGGGTACTGACCACTTTGACCCCCTAAGCATTTTACGGAATTTGGAAACACTTGGCTGTGAAAATGAAATTTTTTTTTCTTCCAATAAAATGTTGCTTTAGCCCCAATTTTTTTTAATTTGCATAAGGGGTAACAGGAGAAAAGCACCCCATAATTTGTTACCCATTTTCTCCTGAATACGGCAACACCCCATATGTGGTGGTAAAGTGCTGTGGGGGCACATGGCAGGACTCAGAACAGAAGGAGCGCCATATGGATTTTACAACACAGATTTTGATGGAGTGGTTTGCGGGAGCCATTGATTTTTATTTTTTGAGCTATTGTCTTATGTGGGGGCTCATTTTTTGCAGGATGAGGTGAGGTTTTCATTGGTACCATTTTGGGGTAAATACGCCTTTTTGATCGCCTGCTATTACACTTTTTGTGAGGGAAGAGGGAAAAATGGCTATTTTGGCATAGTTTTTTTAAAAAATTTTTTACAGCATTCGCCTTGGGGGCCATCTCATGTAATATTTTTATACAGCAGGTTGTTACGGACGCGGCGATACCCAATATGTCCAACTTTTTTATTGTTGGAAGGTTTTACACATTAGATGCATTTTTGAACAGAATAAAATCTTTTTTTTTTGTGTTGCCATTTTCAGAGAGCCATATTTTTTTCAGCTTTCAGGCGATTGTCTCAGGTAGGGTACCGTTTTTGCGGGACAAGATGGCGGTTTGATTGATACCATATTGGGGTAAATACGCCTTTTTGATCGCCTGCTATTACACTTTTTGTGAGGGAAGAAGGGAAAAAATGGCTATTTTGGCATAGTTTTTTTTTTATTTTTTTTATAGCATTACCCTGGGGGGCCATCTCATGTAATATTTTTATAGAGCAGGTTGTTACGGACGCGACGATACCCAATATGTCCAACTTTTTTATTGTTGGAAAGTTTTACACATTAGATGCATTTTTGAACAAAATAAAATCTTTTTTTGTGTTGCCATTTTCAGAGAGCCATATTTTTTTCAGTTTTCAGGCGATTGTCTCAGGTAGGGTACCGTTTTTGCGGGACAAGATGGCGGTTTGATTGATACCATTTTGGGGTAAATACGCCTTTTTGATCGCCTGCTATTACACTTTTTGTGAGGGAAGAGGGGAAAAAAATGGCTATTTTGGCATAGTTTTTTTTTTAATTTTTTTATAGCATTCGCCTGGGGGGCCATCTCATGTAATATTTTTATAGAGCGGGTTGTTACGGACGTGGCGATACCTAACATGTTTATATATAGTGTTTTCTTTATTTTTAGTGAATTAAAATGGGGAAAAAATTTATTTTTTTAAACTTTTTTGTTTTACTTTTTTTTTACCACTTTTTTTTTTACACTTTTTTTTTTTTTACACTTTTTTCACTCAGACCCACTTGGTTCTTGAAGAACCAGTGGGTCTGAGGGCTGTATAATACACTGCAGTACACTGTATAGTGTACTGCAGTGCATTTTCATTCATTGTAAGACTGATCAAGCTCCTGCCTTTAGCAGGAGCTTGAACAGGCTTACCTCTACCATGGCAAGCCAGACGAAAGCGTCTGGTTGCCATGGTAACCATCGGGACGCTGCCACAGCAGAGCAGCGTCCCGATGGGAGGGAGGGAGCTCTCTCCCTCTCACTGGCCACACCATCGGAGCGCTGCTGCAGCGCCCGATGGTGGAGGGAGGGAGCGCCCTCCCTGTTAACCCTTCCATGCCGTGGTCTTTATGGACCGCGGCATGGAAGGGGTTAAACGGCCGACATCGCTGCCAGCAGCGATGCCGGCCATTTGAAGCAGAGTGTCAGCTGTATGCTGACACTCTGCTTCCACCGCTCGGCCATCCTGAAAATTGGGGGGGGGGGCACCCGGGGCAAATTAAAAATCATAATATGGGAAAGGAGGGGGGGAAGGATCGGGGGCACCCGGGGGATAATTACCTTCATTAGCGGAATCAGATCCTTACAGCCAGCCCCTGCATCACCGTGATTGGCTAGTCTGCACAGACTAGCCAATCACAGCAATCGCCTTTATGGGGGGGGCATGGGGGGGGGCATTTACTGTGGATGGCTGGCTGTGTTTAACAGCCGCCATCACAGCATGTAAACCCCCCTGCACTGCGCGGGGGGGATTACATTCAGGACGTACCGGTACGCCCTGTTGTGCGAACTACCTCGTGCTCAGGACGTACCGGTACGTCCTATGTCGCCAAGGGGTTAATGAAAAGAGGTACTGCTTGAAATTTGAATGTATTTAATATTCTCCTTTTTTTGTATTTACATAAACTTTTTTATTATTTCAAATTGTGCTGTGAAATTTTGCAAAGATACTAATTCCATACTAATACATACATGAAATCAAGTACTCATGAGATGTTAAAGTGCGCCTGATGGACAATACAGTGGTCCCTCAAGATTCAATGGCCTCAGGATACAATATGTTCAACATACAATGGTCTTTTCGGAGCCATCGTAAGTTGAAACCAGACTCAACATACAATGTCTCAGACTCAGATCCAACCAATCAAGGCCACTTCTCTGGTAAAATAACTGTATTAGTTGCTAGTTATCAGCTATTCCTGACTGTTATATGTAAGGACTTGTTTTATCTGTCTTAGTTATCTGCTTATTTTTCTTAAATCTTCATTTTCTCTTTATCTTGGATGACATTTTGGGGCTTTGGAACCGATTACTCAACCTACAATGGTTTCAACATACAATTGTTGTCCTTGAACCAATTAATATTGTATCTTGAGGGACCACTGTATTAGGATACTTAGAAACATTATGTAACAGTGAATGATTTATTGGGCTGGAGATGACTAACTGATTATTAATCCCTTTAAGCTTGTGACATTCACATCTTTCTTATTAATAAATTAGTTTATGTATTAGTGAATGTCACTAGGAAATTTCATGACAGTTGCACATGTTTCTGGGCTGCAACTGTTGGTGACAGTTACTTTAACAACTGTAGTATCGCAAAATGTATATGTATAGCAGAGTCATGTGCTCAGAGGCTGTGTGGAGGCACACAGAGTACTTGTGGTTCTATATGTTGGAGCCATATGGAAGCTGTAATATTGTGAGATAGGGCATGCCACAATTATTTTATGCTGTATTGCAGGTGAAAACCTTTGTATGCCTTTGAAAAAAATCTTATAGACAAATGGACTAGGGCCTCAAAGAAGTCTATCAGCATTGTATCACAGCTCTCTGTAAATAGGGGTTGATATTTGCTCGTATGCCTGTAGATTTCAATATGGAATTACCGCATATTGATTTATTAATTACATTAATAAAATAATAAATAGGTCATTATTAGAGATGAGCGAGCATACTCGTCCGAGCTTGGTGCTCATTCGAGTATTAGGGTACTCATAAGTGCTCGCTGCTCGGACGAGTATCTCGCCATGCTCGAGGAAATGGCAACTTCCGCATCATGCTTTTTTGGCGCCTATAAACACAGCCAATCACAAGCCTATCAGGGAGAGTGTTAGGGCCTGCATTTAGTTCTCTGTTAGGCAGGAATAACCCACAAAGAACCCAACAGCCCTTCTAAGGGCTAGAAGACATTTTTTTTTGTCTCCTG
>ONZH01019052.1:0-27853 GCA_900303285.1 Rhinella marina
CCACCCATTAGTGCTGGTGATGACACTAGGCTCACTGCTAGGCGGAAGCCTCCACCTAGCTTACCCATGGAGAGTCTGGTATGTCACCGGATCTCCAGAAATTGCCTTTGTCCTGAGCTATTCAGCATTTCATGCTCCTATGCTCATGTCAGAGTGGCTGCCTGGGTGAAAACGGGGATATGTCTGGGTTCAGCTATGAACCTGGAAAACCACTTTAACAAAGTTTCTAAAATCAGCTGTTAATAATTTGAGGTGGTGTAGTTTCTAACATGGGGTAAATCAAGGGTGCTTTTTATTATTTAAGCCCCTCCAAGTTTCCAGAACTGAATTAGTGCTTTAAAATGTCAGTTTTGGAAAATGTAAAAAATTGATTCTAAAATCTAAGCCTTCTAACGTCCTAAAAAAATAAAATGATATTAACATAAAGTTGACATATGGTGAATGTTAATAATAGAGTTGAGCGAATCCTAAAAGATTCGGGGATTCGGAATTCGGCCCGAATTTTTCGCGGGATTCGTGGGTTCGGGCCGAATCACGAATCCCATTAAAGTCTATGGGAGACCCGAATATTTTTGCAGGGGCCAAAGGTTCTGCACAGTCAAGTTTGCCCCAACATCTGAAAACCTCAGAAAATGATGGAAACACCTTGGAAATGCATAGGAAACACCAGGGGCAGCATGTAGGGATGCCTCTGAGGCTCCCTAATTGTACCATTTTTTCTAAATCTGGCCAATAGTCTGGTGATGACCCCAAGGCAATTTTCAGGGACACGGTAATGGTGACCCACTTAAAAATGCTGCCTGACAACCTGGCGGTGAACCCCTGATTGTCTGTCTTTCAATAAGATTGCAATGTAAAGCATGGTGATGAGCCTCAGTAATAAGATTGCAGTGTAAAGCATGGTGGTGAGCCTCAGTATGACTTTTTAGATGGAGATTGCATGTGGTCACGTACTCCCTGGAACCCCATAGTCACCCCTTCTCTGATGTGCTACCCCAGAACATTCTCTGCCCCAATTCGCAAGACCTTTTGCAGTCTCCGTGTGCTGACAGTGGGGATTTACCAGTGTTGTCTGAGGAGGTGGTGGACAATGGCGAGACACAGGTGTCGGGGGGTGAGGTAGTTGTATGGGAAGCAAGTTATAGTGGGGACTCCTTGGGGGGACTTTCTCATGATGGGACAGATTGAATTGTGTTTAGAAAGGCTGATGGGCTTCCGTCAGCACTGTGTGTATAGAACCCCATGGCCTTTCATAAAAATAGTCTGGCGATGACCCCAAGGCAATTTTCAGGGACACGGTAATGGTGACCCACTTAAAAATGCTGCCTGACAACCTGGCGGTGAACCCCTGATTGTCTGTCTTTCAATAAGATTGCAGTGTAAAGCATGGTGGTGAGCCTCAGTAATAAGATTGCAGTGTAAAGCATGGTGGTGAGCCTCAGTATGACTTTTTGGATGGAGATTGCATGTAGTCACGTACTCCCTGGAACCCCATAGTCACCCCTTCTCTGATGTGCTACCCCAGAACATTCTCTGCCCCAATTCGCAAGACCTTTTGCAGTCTCAGTGTGCTGACAGTGGGGATTTACCAGTGTTGTCTGAGGAGGTGGTGGACAATGGCGAGACACAGGTGTCGGGGGGTGAGGTAGTTGTATGGGAAGCAAGTTATAGTGGGGACTCCTTGGGGGACTTTCTCATGATGGGACAGATTGAATTGTGTTTAGAAAGGCTGATGGGCTTCCGTCAGCACTGTGTGTATAGAACCCCATGGCCTTTCATAAAAATAGTCTGGCGATGACCCCAAGGCAATTTTCAGGGACACGGTAATGGTGACCCACTTAAAAATGCTGCCTGACAACCTGGCGGTGAACCCCTGATTGTCTGTCTTTCAATAAGATTGCAGTGTAAAGCATGGTGGTGAGCCTCAGTAATAAGATTGCAGTGTAAAGCATGGTGGTGAGCCTCAGTATGACTTTTTGGATGGAGATTGCATGTAGTCACGTACTCCCTGGAACCCCATAGTCACCCCTTCTCTGATGTGCTACCCCAGAACATTCTCTGCCCCAATTCGCAAGACTTTTTGCAGTCTCAGTGTGCTGACAGTGGGGATTTACCAGTGTTGTCTGAGGAGGTGGTGGACAATGGCGAGACACAGGTGTCGGGGGGTGAGGTAGTTGTATGGGAAGCAAGTTATAGTGGGGACTCCTTGGGGGGACTTTCTCATGATGGGACAGATTGAATTGTGTTTAGAAAGGCTGATGGGCTTCCGTCAGCACTGTGTGTATAGAACCCCATGGCCTTTCATAAAAATAGTCTGGCGATGACCCCAAGGCAATTTTCAGGGACACGGTAATGGTGACCCACTTAAAAATGCTGCCTGACAACCTGGCGGTGAACCCCTGATTGTCTGTCTTTCAATAAGATTGCAGTGTAAAGCATGGTGGTGAGCCTCAGTAATAAGATTGCAGTGTAAAGCATGGTGGTGAGCCTCAGTATGACTTTTTGGATGGAGATTGCATGTAGTCACGTACTCCCTGGAACCCCATAGTCACCCCTTCTCTGATGTGCTACCCCAGAACATTCTCTGCCCCAATTCGCAAGACTTTTTGCAGTCTCAGTGTGCTGACAGTGGGGATTTACCAGTGTTGTCTGAGGAGGTGGTGGACAATGGCGAGACACAGGTGTCGGGGGGTGAGGTAGTTGTATGGGAAGCAAGTTACAGTAGGGACTCCTGGGGGGGACTTTCTCATGATGGGACAGATTCAATTGTGTTTAGAAAGGCTGATGGGCTTCCGTCAGCACTGTGTGTATAGAACCCCATGGCCTTTCATAAAAAATTTGGTTACAAAGCCGCATGACTCCTGAAAAATTGTTTTTAGAAAGCCGGATGACTTTCCTAAAAATTGTTAGTAGAAAGACGGATGACTTTCCTGAAAAATTGTTAGTAGGAAGCCGGATGACTTTCCTGAAAAATTGTTGCATATGCAACTCAGATGAAGAGGAGGAGGAGGAGGAGGAAAACAAGCAATTTAGGAGGTAGCCTGAGGTGGGGATGAGAACTGGGGGGATATCCATGAACTGTTCATCTTGATGAACGTGAGGATGTCGGCATTGTCGGTGGACAGGCGCGTCCGTTTGTCCGTAATGATACCCCCGGCGGCACTAAAAACCCTTTCAGACAGTACACTTGCAGCAGGGCAGGCAAGCACCTCAAGAGCGTACTGCGCAAGTTCTGGCCACCTGTCCAGCTTGGCCAGCCAGTAATTATATGGCGTGGAGTTATCGGTCAGGACGTTGGTCTGGTCCGCGACATACTCCCTCACCATCTTGCGGTACTGTTCTGCCTGCCCTGTGGCTGTGTCGTACTGTCTTGCTGGGGTTTAAGAAACTTGGCAAAAGCATGGAATAGTGTACCCCTGCCCTTGGCGCCTACACTGACTTTCCCCCTCCTCTCCTCTCCAACTTCAGCCACTGCAGTCCGCCCCCTGTTGCTCGACTGGTCTGGAAAGGCCTGTAGCAGTTTCTGAACCAGGGCCTTGTGGTAGAAAGTGACTCGGGTGCTCCTTTCCTCTACGGGTATAAGTTGGGTAAGGTTGTCCTTGTAGCGTGCGTCAAGGAGGGTGTACACCCAATAGTCATTGGTGGACAGTATCCTCTTGACCCAGGGATCACGACAAAGACAGCCAAGCATAAAGTCTGCCATGTGCCCTACTGTGCCAACACGCAAGCCTTCAGCCTCCTCACTTAGCGGACTCTCCATCTCCTCCCCCCCCTTCCTTCGACCCCAATTCATCCTCCTCAGCCCATACCCGCTCAACAGGTAGCATGGAATCACCCCCTGATGCATGGTGCCCAAGAGTATCTTCCTCCTCCTCAGCCTCCTCCTCAGTTTCGTGCTGCGAAACTGACAACAGGGTGCTCTCAATGTCACTGTCTTCCCCCACCTCCTGTGACACTGCTGAATCCTCAGATCTTAGATTCCTCAAGGAGTTCTGGATGAGGCACAACAGAGGGATGGTGACACTGATGATGTGTGCATGACCATCTCTGTTGCCTCCTCAAAGGGACCTAAGACCTGGCAGATGCCAGCCATCCACGTCCACTCCTCAGCATAGACATGAGGAAGCTGACTGGCCTGACTACCACCTCGGGGGATCAGCTGGCAGTCTACAACTGCCCTGCATTGTTGGTACACCCTGGCTAGCATGTGTAACGTCGAATTCCAACGCGTGGGAACGTCACACAGCAGCCGGTGAACAGGGAGTTGTAGACGCCCTTGCACAGTCCTGAGGGTCGAGGCATCGGTGGTGGACTTGCAAAAATGGGCGCATATGCGCCGCACCTTGGTGAGCAACTCACTCAACTGGGGGTAGGTCTTGAGGAACCGCTGGACCACCAAGTTGAGCACGTGGGCCATGCATGGCACGTGAGTCAGCCCACCAAGATGCAGAGCCGCCACCAGGTTACGCCCATTATCGCAGACCACCATTCCTAGCTGAAGATTCAGCGGCGCCAGCCACACATTGGTCTGCCCCCTGATGCTCTGTTAGAGCTCTTCAGCCGTGTGCCTCTTATCCCACAGGCTCAGCAGTTTCAGGACTGCCTGCTGCCGCTTCCCTACCACAGTGCTAAAACTACTGGCCATCGAGGAAATGAGACTTGATGATTGGGGCATCACTGCCACTTTGGAGGAGGAGGAGGTGGAGGCATAATGTGCCGGAGACACACAGACGGAACTATGTCCCGCAATTCGTGGTGTGGGTAGCACATGTTCAGCCCCACGATCGGTCTCTGCCCCAGCCTCCACCAGATTGACCCAATGTGCCGTGAGGGAGATGTAATGTCCCTGGCCACCGGTACTCGTCCACGTATCTGTGGTCATGTGGACTTTACCACAAACCGCGTTTTTGAGAGCGTGGGTGATGTTCTCAGACACATGCCGGTGCAGGGCGGGGACGGCACATCGGGCAAAATAGTGTCGGCTGGGGACAGAGTAACGGGGGGCTGCCGCCTCCATAAGGTTGCGGAAGGATTCTGTCTCCACGAGCCTATACGGCAACATTTCCAAACTACTCAGCTTGGCGATGTGCACATTTAGAGCTTGCGCATGGGGGTGGGTGGCTGCGTACTTGCGCTTGCGTTCAAATGTCTGCGGTAGAGACAGTTGAACGCCGCACTGGGACACATGAGTGGAGGAGAGGGAGGGAGATGGAGCTGGAGGGGTCCTTTCGGGGCTGGAGGCTGCAACGTCCTGGCTTGGACGAGACATAGTTGCTGGACTAACTGTGTCAACGTCACCAGCTGACAGAAATGCAAACCATTTGGTGGGGTGTTTTCTCTCCAAATGTTTGCGCAGGCTACTAGTGGTCAGGTTGTTGCGTTTTGAACCCCTGCTCATTGACGTGTGGCACAGCTTGCACACCGCCAAACGAGGATCGGCCTCATCATCCTTAAAGTGCTCCCAAACTAAGGAGTGGCGCATAGTACGGGCTGGAGCGTGACCTCTAGGAGCACTTTGGGAAGTAGTGACTCGGCCCTGGCTTCTCCCTCGTCGCAGCCCTCTGGCTCTCTCAACAGCTTGTGGTCCTTACGTGTTTCCACTGTACCCACTACAGCCGGCACTGTGTCACCATGCACACCACGGTCATCACCGCTGACCACTGCATCACCACGATTCCCACCTCTCCCTCCACGACCACCTCTTCCACCTCTCCCAGCTCTTCCCCCTCTCCCCCTGACCCTGGGTTTCTCCATGTGCACAGTAGCAGTATTATATTATTTATATATAATTGTAATAATTGTAATATTTATATGTAATTGTAATTTTTATATAATTGTAAAGGATCAATACGGTATTTATAGACTCTGAGGTATATAGCAGGCTGATGAAATGTATTCACTAGTCACTGCACCATGTATTACGGATCAGTGAAATTAAACGGACAATGTAGATAGATATGCAGGTACGATTATTTTCAGACCTATCCAAAAAAAGATGTACGCAGTTTGCGCAAATAAAACGGGAATCCACAGATCAATACGGAATCTATAGACTCTGAGGTATATAGCAGGCTGATGAAATGTATTCACTAGTCACTGCACCGTGTATTACGGATCAGTGAAATTAAACGGACAATGTAGATAGATATGCAGGTATGATTATTTTCAGACCTATCCAAAAAAAGATGTACGCAGTTTGAGCAAATAAAACGGGAATCCACAGATCAATACGGCATCTATAGACTCTGAGGTATATAGCACGCTGATGAAATGTATTCACTAGTCACTGCACAGTCATGCACAGGAATATATCTGTTTAGATATGTATAGTTTGATCTATGTGGCTGGACAAGGTGTACCAGGCACAGCTCTGCACAGAATGCAGGCTTACAGCATATACTGTATAGTTTTCTTCAGAGAATCAATTGGTTTTTAAAAGACTATTGTGGCTTCCTATTCCTACACAGAATACAGGCTTACAGTATATACTGTATACTGTTTTTCAGAGTATAAATAGTCTTTAAACTGTTGAGGCTTTCTATCCTAACTCCTAACTGCTTGCTGCACACACTACACGAGCTAACACTGTCTCTGTCTGTCTCTTCTCCTTCCCAAAAGCACAATGAGGCTGATGCTGCAGGTCCCTTCCTTATGTAAATTTAGGTCACATGTCACTGCCAGCCAATCACTGCTGGGGAGGTATAGGGGATGTTACATCACAGCAGGCGTTCCCACAGGCTTCCCTTTGATGCTGATTGGCTGAAAGAAACGGGCATTTCAAACTGGCAGTGACGCACGAATCATCACGAGTCCGCGCTGGCTCGGGATGCCGAGCCGAGCCGAAGCGGGCAATATTCGTGCGAATCCCGAATATTGCCGCTTCGGCTCGCTCATCACTAGTTAATAATTTTATGAGGTATCACTATCTGTCTTGAAAGCAGAGAGATTCAACTTTAGAAAATTGATGATTTTGCCACATTTTCTGGAAATGTTAGATTTTTTAAATGAATAAATGTAAAACATATTGACCAAAATTTATCAGTAACATGAAGTATGATGTGTCATGAAAAAATATTCTCAGAATGGCTTGGATAAGTAAAATTATTCCAAAGTTATTATCACTTATCAAAGTGACAGATTTGTAAAATTAGATTTTAGAAGTTTAGGAAGGGGGTGGTAAATGGTCTGGAAGTGGTTAAGATCCACCTCCTGGCTAAGCCCTATCCTTCAACTGTTTAGCTGAAAATGGAGGAGATCAGCGGTTAAGAGAATATTCCTTTAACATGCATCAATACAGCAGGAGTCATATGGGCAATAACGTGGACATGACCAAATCCCATCCACTGAGATCTAGAAAGCCTTCCCAACATAGATTTCCAATTTGCAAAAAAATATTACCTGTCCACGCTTTTTGATAAGTTGTCCAGACAAAAAAAAAGAAACAATCATGTTGGAAAGCCCGAAAATGGCCAGTTTCTCCAAAGTTCTTTCTTTCTTATTAAAGAGGCTGTCTCAATAATTCCATTTCAAAGCTAGTACAATTAAGGAACACATGTGTGGCCAGACAGTTACATAAGGATTCTCACTTCTGGCTTAAAGGGTTTGTCCAACCAACACAGCAAATTTAATTATGAAAAAAGCAACTTAACCCCTGTCATTCTGCTCCAGTGCTGAGGCTCCCATCTCCGCTGCTTCCGGTCCCCTGTGGACTGGAAGTGTGTCATCCTAAAAAATAATAAAAATATGGCAGCACAACCTTTCACATACAATCAATGGAACTAAGGAATGGGGATCATTCTAAATTAAAGTGGTATTATACCTACTAAAAATAAAATTGAAAAAATAGAAGCTCTTTGCGCACATTTTTGATCAAACGTGTGTTGGGGCCATTTACCAGGTGTCAAAGTGGCTTCCGCAGATTGGTACCTAACACTAACAGACAGCCCCAGGCAGATGGGCGTTGCTCAGTCTAAAAGAGGCTGCTACCCTCAATATATGCTACAAGAAAATTTAGACTAGCAATTCATGTTCACAGGTGCATATCCATAAAGCAAGCATACTGAAAAATAATAAAAATATGGCAGCACAAACTTAGAGCTTCTATTTTTTCAATTTTCATTTTTAGTAGGTATAATACCACTTGAATTTAGAATGATCCCCATTCCTTAGTTCTATTATTTGCATGTGAAATGTTGTGCAGCCATATTTTTATTATTTTTCCGTATGCTTGCTTTATGGATATGCACGTGTGAACATGAATTGCTAGTCTAAATTTTCTTGTAGTGTGTCATCCTATCCATTTTCATGTGCACTGTTGCGGCCATTCACTGGTACATGACCATTGAGGCCAATAAATGGCTAATGCTGTGCACATGATGGATCTTATTTCTGGACCACAGGGGACTAGAATAAGTAAAGAACCCTTGTACTGGAAAGAGCACCGGTGAATAGTTAAGTCACTTTTTATTCTTTAGCCTGAGCACTTTCAGGGCCATAATAAAAATTGCTGTGGGGTCAGATAACTTCTTTAAAGAGGAGGGAGGTATAAATTGTACTATTAGTTTAAAGACCCAAATCTAGCAAATTTCCCTTGATCTGACTCCATGTTAAGACCGCAGTGGATAGGAAAAAACGGAGGAAATAACGAGGATAAGGGCATGTTACACCCTAAGAACAGAGGTCGGCTGGCCATAGTCCTGAAGCCTATGAGGCGATACAAAAATGCAGGTAGCCACAAAGTGATGACATTATCATGATTGCCTGTGCCAGGTCTTAGACAGCACGATTACATCATTGCAACTGCCTGCACAAGGAGGCGCAGAGATGACACCATTGTGATCTCCTGCACAGGACAGGCATTTCAGGCTGCAGACAGCATTAGAGAAGGGGACCCAGGTGAGTATTAGATTTTTGTTACCTGGCCACTTGAGAACCATAAGGGGGGCATTATTGTCATTATTAGGGGCGCTATTAGGCATTAGGGGACATTATGGGGACATATTTAATACTGGGGGTATTATAGGGCATTACTGGAGCACCATAATAACAGGGGTGGACAAAAATAGCGGGCAATATTATTGGGGAAGGCACACAAGGGCATTATTATTGCTGGGAGAACAACAGGAGGCATTATTATTGCTGGAGGCACAATAAGGGGCATTATTAAGACGGACTGGGTGCATTTTTAGTACTGGGGTTCCATAGGGGCATTATTAATACTGGGGAAATAATAGCTGGCATGATTAATACTTGGACAATATACTGGGAGCTCTATGGGGGTATTATCACTGGGGGAATGATAGTGGGCATTAGTATTGCTGGAGGTTCTATAGGAGCATTATTAATACTTGGGGCACTATAGGGGCACTTTTATTACTGAGGGCATTATAGGGGATATAATCACTGGGGACATGATATGGGACATTATTATTATTATATTTGGGGTATTATTAATTACATTTAATGACATTTTTAACACTGGGGCACTAGGGGTCATTACTATTAGTGGGAGAACTACAGTGGGCATTATTATTGCTGGAAGCACTATAAAGACACATTTTTAATAATGGGGATATATTTAATACCTCAGTATTTTTAATACTGGGGATATATTTAATACTTTGGCATTTTTAATACTGGGCACTTTGGGGGCATTATTATTACTGGGGGAACAATAGTGGACATTATTATTGCTGGACATGCTGTAGGGGCATTATTAGTACTTGGGGCACTATAGGGACAGTATTATTACTGAAGGCATTATAGTGGGCATTAATACTGGGGTAATGATGGGGGCATTATTAATACAGAGGGTACTATAGGGGTATTATTGTTACTGGGGTGTTATTACTACAGAAGGCACAAATTATTTTAGGGCATTGGGGAGTACAGTGGTGCAGTGTTTAGGTACGTAGCGCCAGGATGACACTGTTGGGGCACATGGATGGGGACATTGTGTTGAGAATGTGGCGAGGTCGGATGGTAGAAAAGGAAGCTAGAATCTTTGTTTAACCCCTTCAGTACCAAGTTCCTTTTCACCTTAAATACCAGTCCAATTTTTGCAAATCTGATGTGTCATTTTATATGGTAATAACTCAGGAATGCTTTTACTTATCCAAGCCATTCTAAGATTTTTTTTTTCGTGACGCATTGCACTTCATGTTAGTGATAAATTTGAGTCAATATGCTTTACCTTTATTTACAAAAAAAATCCAAAATTTACAGAAAATTTGAAAATAAAATCAATTTTCGAATCTTGAATTTCTCTGCTTTTAAGGCAGATAGTGATACCTTATACCTTATACCTTAAATGTTATTACATTACATTTCCAATGTGTCTAATTTATGTTAGCTTCAATTTGTAATTACATTTTATTTTTTAGAATATTAGAAGGTTTAGAATTTTAAAAAGAATTCTTAACATTTTTAAGAACATTTCCAAAACTCTCTTTTTTAAGGACTAGTTCAGTAATGGAGTCACTTTGTGGGGCTTACATAGTAGGAACCAAGTTGTTCAAGACTGATTTTATGAACTTTACTAACCCTTTAGGTAGGTGTCCCACAAGAATAAAAGGAAAATGGAGGTGACATTTCAAAATTTCGCCTTTTTTTTGCAGATTTTAACACATCAAGGGTCAACAGCCAAACAAAACTCAATATTTATTAGCCTGATTCAGCAATTTACAGAAACACCTCATATGTGGTGATAAACTGCTGTATAGCCACAACACAGGGCCAAAAGGGAAAGAGCACTATATAGTGTTTAGAGGACAGATTTCACTGGGATCATTTTAAGTTGCATTGTTGGATTTGAAGACCCCTTGATGCACTCCTACAGTAGAAACTGCCAAAAAGTGACTCCATTTTGCAATCTATAGGATAAGGTGACAGTTTTATTGGTAATATTTTGGGGTACATATGATTTTTGATCGCTTGCGCTTTTTGTGAGGCAAGGTAACCAAAAATGAATGTTCTGGCATAGTTTTTATTTATTTTATTTTTTTCACGATATTCAACTGACAGGATAGATCATGTTTTATTTTTATATTTTTCTGCTGGGGCAGTATTTTGTGCTATACAGTGGCATTTGGTTCTTTAAGGATATTATTTTGTGCTGCAGTGTGGTAAAAACTTAAATGTAAAGAAAAAGAAAATGAAGTAAAGTCATCCAAATTCCACACACTTGTTAGCTCTTATTTGTAACATTCTGACAACCATTACTTACTTAATATAGTAGTAATCCTTTGCCATGTACAGATGATATATTCAAGAATAAAGGAGCGGAGATGAAATCCAGTAGTTAGGCGGCATCCTGCCTGTCATGTTTCATTGTTACAAGCAATACGCTGTGCGTGTGGAGGAATTCGTAGTCCACACTCTTTACATTTTTAAAGGTTATCAATGAAATACCACAGCAAGGTGAATTACATTAAAATATTTTTCTAGCCATTTCTGAAATCTCCATCCAACTTGGCACTGGGCTGCCAAGGCATGAACTTTTGACCGAAGCTCAGATTGCAAGGAGACATGTCCTGCTTGTTAGTTTCGGGTGACAGTTAACTGTACTACAGATCCTCTTGTGTCTAAAGAGAGGAGAGGGCAGGGTGATATTAGCAGTGTATTTTCACAGGAGCAAGAAATTCCTTCTGTCTCAAATGTGTCTTGGCTTGCTGCCTTGTTCCTTGTCATACACATGGCCACCACAAAAGCCTCCTATTTTTGTCTTTAAGTTAGAACCTAGTAGATGAGCAAAAGCATGTTATAATTAGTTGACTTAGAATGACTCTGTTTTTGTCCAACCAAGGATTCATGCAATGTCGGGTGTTGTTGAATGTGTCAGTGCTGCTTAGAGGATTATAATTAAGGGTCTAGAGTATCTTGACAGATCGAGGAGAAATATAGCCTAGCAGCATGAAGTAATCAAAGTCTAAAGCCCCAAATGTCATGTGACCTTAAGTGACAGAATATGGAAACTTGGATGGCAACTGGATCCCATCACTGATACTCTTGTTGCCTCAATGTAAAAAGAACAGTATGATGTTATAGCTCAAACATTTTAGTCTGACTGGAAACTCTTATTCATGTGCTTTAATATAAGTAACTTGCTATCCAATTCTAATTAATGGTGAATTTAAAAAAAAAGTAAAATAAAGGCTAAGAGGGAGTGTTTCATGAATTAGAGTTTCTGTTTCTTCATGGAGTTACAGTTTCTGGTATTTGGTTGTTTTATAAGTGTTGAATCTTACATATCTTGATCCTAAACCAGTTATTGGTTTAGGCCCAGGTTTTGTATATGGTTGTCTTACATTTAAGTATGTGTTAGGATCCAGTCCTGGTTTTATCTTTAGTCTGTCTGTGGGCATTTCTGCCTCTTTGCAAGATGGCCACTGCAGCTTCAGTGGCCATCTTACCTGCTCCCGGAGGCTATATTAATGTTTGCACCTGTGCTTCATCTTGCTTGAGTATCAGTTGAACCTAGTTTGTCTGTCTCTAGCTGAACTGACTTCATTGTTGGTTTGTGTCCTGCTGCGGATTTCCTATTTCCGAGTACTGCTATTCAACCTCCTGCCTGATATCTGCTGCTGCGCCTGGGTTTACCTTGCTGGTTAAATCTCCCCAACCAGGCTCCCCTAGTGCTACACGACCTGCCTGCTGCCTGTCAGTACGCTGCTGTTCACCACTTCCAGGTCTGCTATACCAAACACCTTCTGCTCGTCTGTCTGACGTTGTTCATCGCTGCTGCTACAGAACGTGAGTCGGTTTATATACACTGTGACTGTTACCTGCTTGTACTCCCCTGCCAGCCATAGGCTTCCACATAGTATCCACATAGAGTGTAACAGTATGTAGAAGAGAAATAAAATGTTTGTTCTGTTCTTTATTGAATGTTATAAACTTGTAGCTAATAAGTTTTTATATTAAAGATTAGGCTTGAGCGAATCAACCTTCGGATGAAAGATCCTAAGTCGATTTGTTCAAGTACTTACATTTTAATACTGTATCCGTACAGTATTAAAATGTATTGGTCAGTGGAGCCAAAGTTCTTCTTGCCCGAAGTCGCGTGAGACTTCAGTTAATTCCTACTGTATGCATATCTGCGCATTGAAAAACAATTTAAAATAGCAATCTGAACTGGGCTTTGGTACCGAGGTACCAGCCAGTACCAAAGCCCACTCGCACTACTTTGGCCGAAATGAACTTAGGTTCCACAGAGCCAAAACATTTTAATGCTGTACGGATACAGCATTAAAATGTATGGATTTTAAATAATTGATTTGGATCTATGATCCGAAGGTTGATTTGCTCAAGCCTAATAAACATACATATACATATTTCCTTCCTGTATTATCTGCATATACAGTGTTTGATAACAGCAGCAATTAATGAAAGTTATTTGACTAGCTTCCATTAAATCACACATCCTCTATTGAAGATAAGATGACTCTGCTCATTCTGTCATAGTCTATACAGCAAAGTTGAAGAAGACAAGAAATGGTATCCTTATACGCATGTCCCATAGCTTACTTTGAAAACCTGAATGTTTCACGATCTCTTAGGCTGAGTTTACACTTCAGTTTTTTTGGTCAGTTATTTCCATCAGTGATTGTGAGCAAAACCAGTAGTAAAGCCTTCTCAGAGATAAGGTGTAATGAAGAGATCTGCACCTGTTTTGATCAAATAAGTGTGAACCTGGCCTCATGTAGATATTAATATAAAACTGTTTATATTACTGAGTGAAATACATAGATTTTTAATATTTTCTGGCAATACATTTCCACATGCAATACTAGGCAAAGGTACGACCCTTGAAACAGACCCCCAATGTAAATCAGACCCTCAATCAGACATCCATGTGAATGACCCTCAATTAGACCTCAATAAACCCTGTATTACACCGGCAGATGTTTTGGCAGATGATCGCTAATGAGCATTTGTATGAATGAGGCTTGTTAGCATGCTGTTTTGCTCATTACAATGCTCTTTTGGTGTTAAAGAGCTTGGACTGTGTTGGATACAGTCCTAGGAGATTATGGAGAGTCATACACAACTTTTCAGGGCAATTGGGTGCTTTCTATTCAGGTTGAATTTATTGGGATCCTAATCTAATCTGATGACTGACTTGTAGGATCTGGAACTGAAAAAATGTGAAGAAATTTGCTTAAGTCTAGTTCCTAACAGTCATTTGGGGCTGTATTACACTGGCAGATTGTCTGGTAGATGATCGGTAACAAGCATTCGTAGGAACGCTCATTATCGATGATCTGGCAGTCTAATACTGCCGCCGATTACCCAGTGAATCAGCAAATGCTCAGTCATTGTTTGTTGCAGGCAGATCGTGCCATGTAATCACAATTTTCTGCCAGCAAACTAGTCAGTATGGGGACGAGCTGTGGCATTAGCAATCACTCCTCCCCATACTCTGGAAGACATTGCTGCACATAATAAATACAACCCCCTCTATATGAATAGTTTGATTTGGAAAAAAATATTCTACAGTTGATAATGACCCCAAGCACCCCAGACAGAAGTTGCTGGTGTTCGAATAACAATGGACTGTTCAACAGAAAGCCTAGACTTCAACATCAGTGAATGTGTCTGAAATGACTGATATTATGTGTACGAGAAATTGCACCTAACTTCCAAGACTAAGGTCTTTATGAAGCATGGGAATAATCTCAGATTTTTTTGAAAACTAAAAAAAAGCCTCCTGAAAAGAACTGAGGCTGACGGCAAAGACTGTATACAACAGGGTAGATATACTAATCCTGTCTAAAATATAGATAGTGTGAACATTAATGTTGAGTGAAGCAAAGCATTCAAAGTGGAATTCGGTCCGAAGTTTAGGAGAACTTCACTTTGCAACAAAACCGAATTTCCTTACACTTCGTGGTAACAAATCAGTTATTCCTAAAATGGCGGCTGCACATGTTTCAAAGTGAAATTAAGCCAGTGAACATAAGATCATCCATAATGCCGTGCAGCCAGCAAATCCACAAATAGTCATCCCCTGTTATGTCACAGCCCTATAAAACTGTAATTCCATGCGGTCTCCGCCATTGTCCAGTGAGCTGATAAGAAGAGACGTTGGCAAGCGCTCACGTGCTAGGGACAGTGTTGCTGAAAACAAATAATAGAAGAATATTGGAGAATGGAGACTGCAGGGAAAGTGCAGGGAGACCAAGGAGACTTATTCTGCATCAGTTTTATTTATTTATTGCTACATTTATGTATTTACAGTTGTAGACTAAGATATATGATTCAACGGAACAATCATTTCTATGAAAGCTTTTTTCGATAATTGGCTAGAAAATTGCTCAGTGTAGTAGGGCCTTAACACACCAGGACACAGCATCTGCCATGTTTTACTGAGCAGTAGTTTGTTTTAGTTGCCCCTCCCATTTCTCTAATATTGTAGGCTAGGGCTTCATGGACAGTGTCATCCAGTTAAGACACAGAAGTGACAATGTTTCGATATTAAAAAACCAACCTTGTGGTCTTTGAAAAAAAAAATCACATATCTTATTAAAAAACATCTAATTATGGACTCCTTGGAGAAAGTTAGACATGTGAAATATCCACCAGTCTTAACCACATTACATGGATACCAAAATCAGTATCACATATATATCTATATTGTATTTTTCGCCCTATACGACACACTTTTTCCCCCCAAAAGTGGTGTGTGTGGGGGGGGAATGTCAGTGCATCTTATAGGGCAAATACTAAAAAGTGCTTCCATTCTAGAAGTGTTCATTAGTACAGGAGGACTGGGGAGCAGTGAATATAGCGTTCCTTGTACTGGCTCTGTACTTCCAGGTCATCTACTGCAGGCTGAGCTGTGCAGGAAGAGTGCTTGATCTCAGGAGCTGCGATGGTGTCCGGAGCAGGAAAGGTGAGTTTATTTTTTCTGTCTGATTGGGGGGTCTGGTCTAAGGTCTAATTAACATTAGGGGTCTTATCTGAGGTCTGATTAACATTGTGGGTCTCATTGGTGCTCTACACTGAGGTCTGATTAACATTGAGAGTTTCATTGGGGGTCTGGTATGAGTTCTAATTAACATTGGGGGTCTGATTAACATTGGTGGTCTGAGCTGGGGTCTAATAAACATTGAGGGTGTGATCTGAGGTCTGATTGGGGGTCTGAGATAGGGTCTAATTAACATTGGGGGTCTGATCTGTCATCTAATTGGGGGGTCTGATAAGTATTTGGGGTCTGAGCTGAGGTCTAAAGATCTGATTAAGGATGCACACGAACGTATTTTCTTTCTGTGTCCGTTCCGTTTTTTTTGCGGACCGTATGTGGAACTATTCATTTCAATGTGTCCTAAAAAAAAACGGAAGGTACTCCGTATGCATCCCGTTTCCATATGTCTGTATTTCCGTTCTGCAAAAAAATAGAACATGTCCTATTATTGTCCGCCTCATGGTCGTGTGCATGAGGCCTAATACTAAGGTTCTTATTGGGGGTCTGATCTGAGGTCTGATGAAAAATATTTTTTTCTTATTTTCCTCCTCAAAAACCTTGGTGCATTTTATAGAGCAAACAAATTTAGGGTTTGTACTGTCGCTACTATGTAGGTGGTGAAGGTGTGCAGGTAGACTGCCCAATGTGAAGAGACTGCAGTACAAGCATGACGCGGCAGCCCTTCAAACAACTGACTACTGAGGATGTCAATAATCAGACTCCCATTCATATGATTTTCATGTCTTCTGCTGATGATAGGCCATCAGAGGACCTCAAATAGACACAGTTGGGGTCATTCATCAAACTGGTGTAAAGTATAACTGGCTTAGTTGCCCATAGCAACCAATCAGGTTCCACCTTTCATTTTCCAAAGGAGCTGTCAAAAATGAAAGGTGAAACTTTCCTCAAAGCAATAAAATTGAGGGATCCACAATGGGGATGACCATAATCCCATGTAGATCACTCCATAAGGTCCAGGATCCCTCCCTACAATGAACCTAGTGGTTTTTTGCTTTTAAAATTATTGGGGTTTATTGGTGGATTATTGCAGCAACACTGTCCCTAGCGCATGACCGCTTGCCATGTCTCTCCCTAGGCTCAGCTCACAGGACAATGATGGAGACTGCACGTGATTAGGTTTTTATAGGGCTGTTACATCACAGGGGATGGCTACCAGTGGATTGGATGGCTACATGGCATTATAGGTCATATCAAGTTCCTGGGCTTCTTACTTTCTCTTTGTAACACGTGCAGCTGCCATTTTAGAAAAAAATGATTTGTTACCATGAAGCCCGAGGAAATTCGGATTTGTCTAGATTCAAATTTTCAGACACTTCGATTCTCTCAACACCAGTCATAATCATTGTGTGCACCTCTTTATTATGGTCCCTATAGATACTACATAATGTATCTATAGGGCTTTCTTAGTAGTATTATTAATTAAAGAACATCTTTGTTTACTTGGAACATGATAGATCTTCACTATACTCAACATTGAAGTTCAAATTGCCTCCATATAATATTTTTGTGTTCCAGTGACACTTAGAATAACTACTCTGCTTGGAAGGAACAGATGCCGACTTGAAGAGTGTATGAATGGCGTTTCGTGCATGGAGACATTTACAAACTGTGCTGGTGCATGACAAGATTTTACTTTAAGTTATATCAAATAATATTTAAAGGGTGAAAAGGGCAGTGAACTTGAATATTGATGATATTCCAACCACCATCAGACAATATAGCAGTCTCATTATTTCTACCCCTGAGATCTGTTGTTAGAAGTCAAGAGTCTCCCATAGTTTGGATTACTTTTTTGTTTCATGTATGGTCAACTTTAAAATGCAAGCTCACCCACATAATCAACTAGTAATTGCTGCATTAACTTTCTGCATTAGTTATATTCTATTAAACCACAGAAGAACTCAGTTATACACTTCACCATGCAATGATTTTAGGGGTCATGCTCCCCTTTTCATACATGGGAAAGGGTTAGTGACCACCAACTACATTGCATGGTGTGGCCTGAAACTAAGTTCCTCCATATCATAATGGAATATAACCAATAACCTTGACTAAAATGAATCCAACCATTGGAATAATATAAGTTACCTGTCAATGACATAGACTTTTACTGCTGAAACAGTGTAAAGACAGGTTATCATCAAGGTTGCCATCGTGTACTGGCAATGAAAAAATAGCAGGGTGATCCCATTTTGATTTGAACGTCTCCTAGATGTTATAATGAGTGTAGTCTGCTAGTTCTCTTGGAGCATTGACATTTTACCAAGTTGTCATTGCTGATGTGCAGCTGCTACAGTGATTTTTCAAAGCCATGGACAGTGAATATAATTTATCACAGGGATTCGCTGTACTGAACTCCTGCAATGAAGTACACCATATGTTCATAAATGATTAATGCATAGAGTAATAGTTTTAGGTCTATGAGAATGGGCATTTTACAAAGACACCTGTCATTTTCTAATAGAGATACTAAAAAAGGAATTTTGCATTATTTTCATTTGGATTACTACCTAATCCATCTATATGTTGAAAACATGTTGAAAGGATCTCAATGAAACATGGGTGTGCACTTATGATACATTTACCGCAAATAAAAACAATACTGCGTTAAATAATCACACAGGTTTGAAGCGAGGGTCAATCAAATCCATTCTCCTGTACATTTTTTTGAAGGCTATGTACACCTTTGGGGACAATTTTTTTTTATCATTGCATAATTCACATTGTATTTCTTTTGAGCTAAAAATATTTTTTTTCAATTGGTCTTTACTAACAATACGGAATCCTTTTTTGTGTACAGGGCTGAGATGTTCTACTAGCTGCCTGTGGATTTTCTGTCTTTTCCGTCATCTGGGGAGCAAAGAACACCTTATCCCTGTTCTCTCACATTAAAAACTCTCATTATAGCTCTATCCTTATCTTACTGATGTAAATGTGGCTTAAATAAGTATTTATGACCTCTTATTCGTTTAGGGAAAAGGGTTAAAAGCAGCAGGGGAACAGCACAGTATGAGAGTATAAAGGGGTGAGTTCCCCCTGGACAACCCTTTTATGCTAATATTTTACAATTCAGAAATAAAAGCAATTTTTAGAATTTGCATAAACAAAACATATACAACCTTGTAGCCAACAAGAGAAGAAAAGCTGCATTTCTAATATTTTAGCTCTTTTGTTTAGATGCTAAAATTCATCTTATATTTCTAATTTATTCTTAAATAGATTGTTCAAGAATTGTTTTTTTTGGGCAAATTCACCATTTGGCCGGACCTATAAAGGAAGGATTACTTACCAGCACCAGCTCCTTCTCCTCCAGTCCCGCAACCATTACTACTAATGTAGAGACCCTTTTTAATTTCAATTAACAGTAGTGTGCTTGGATTTTTGAGGTTCACCTGTTGCACTCTAGATTTAAATTTATATTCCGTTTGCAGAGAATAATGAGACCTGTTTGCTCTTTGTTTTTACCTTATCTGTGTTTTCAAAGGGGTTGTGAAAGAATGGGAGGGGGAGGCAATCCTCTCCCCCCTTCCAATATGATGGACCTGTAAAATTACCTGTTTCCTGGTGCCAGCTCCCTGCTCCTTCTCCTCCAGGCCTGAGGCCTAACATGGGACAGTTATTTGGAACAAATGCGCATCCTCAGTAATACTCCCAGTGGTCGGCCCATGTTAATGAGGCCCTAAGATATATGATCTCCAGGAAAGCTGTGCAGTAACAGGGGTCCGGCAGACTGAGTTAAAGATAACTTGTGCAATAAGGGAAGGTAGATTTGCAGACTCCCAAAATCCCATAGAATTGCATTGTTATTTGGTAGCATTAGAAACAGGGAGCAGAGCTAAGATTAGTAACATAGTAACATAGTAACATAGTAACATAGTTTGTAAGGCTGAAAAAAGACATCTGTCCATCCAGTTCAGCCTGTTTTCCTACAAGTTGATCCAGAGGAAGGCAAAAAAAAAACCCTGTGAGGTAGAAGCCAATTTTCCTCACTTTAGGGGGAAAAATTCCTTCCTGACTCCAATCAGGCAATCAGAATAACTCCCTGGATCAACGACCCCTCTCTAGTAACTATAACCTGTAATATTATTACCCTCCAGAAATACATCCAGGCCCTTCTTGAACTCTTTTAGTGAACTTACCATCACCACCTCCTCAGGCACATAGTCTCACTGCTCTTACCGTAAAGAATCCTCTTCTATGTTTATGTACAAACCTTCTTTCCTCCAGACGCAGAGGATGTCCCCTCGTCACAGTCACAGTCCTCGGGATAAATAGATGATGGGAGAGATCTCTGTACTGACCCCTGATATATTTATACATAGTTATTAGATCTCCCCTCAGTCGTCTTTTTTCTAAAGTGAATAACCCTAATTTTGATAATCTTTCTGGGTACTGTAGTCCACCCATTCCAGTTATTACTTTAGTTGCCCTCCTCTGAACCCTCTCCAGCTCTGCTATGTCTGCCTTGTTCACAGGAGCCCAGAACTGTACACAGTACTCCATGTGTGGTCTGACTAGTGATTTGTAAAGTGGCAGGACTATGTTCTCATCACGGGCATCTATGCCCCTTTTGATGCAACCCATTATCTTATTGGCCTTGGCAGCAGCTGTCTGGCACTGGCTTCTACAGCTTAGCTTGCTGTTCACTAAAATTCCTAGGTCCTTTTCCATGTCAGAGTTACCCAGAGCTTTACCATTTAGTATGTACTGGTGACTTGCATTATTCCTTCCCATATGCATAACCTTACATTTGTCAGTGTTAAACCTCATCTGCCACTTTTCTGACCAAGCCTCCAGTCTATCCAGATCCTGCTGTAGCAGTGCACTGTCCTCCTCTGTGTTAATTACTTTACACAGATTAGTGTCATCTGCAAAAATTGATATTTTACTATGCAAACCTTCTACAATATCATTAATAAATATATTGAAGAGAATAGGACCCAATACAGACCCCTGTGGTACCCCACTAGTGACAGTAACCCAATCTGAGTATCTACCGTTAATAACCACCCTCTGTTTTCTATCACTGAGCAAGTTACTTATCCACATACAGACATTTTCTCCCAGGCCAAGCATTCTCATTTTATATACTAACCTTTTATGTGGTACCGTGTCAAACGCTTTGGACAAGTCCAAATATACGACATCCATTGAGTCGCCGCAGTCAAGTCTAGAACTTACCTCCTCATAGAAACTGATTAAATTGGTTTGACATGACCGATCCCTCATGAAGCCATGCTGATACGGAGTTATTTGCTTATTTTCATTGAGGTACTCCAAGATAGCATCTCTCAGAAAACCTTCAAACAGTTTACCCACTACAGAAGTTAAACTTACCGGCCTATAGTTTCCGGGCTCTGTTTTAGGACCCTTTTTGAATATTGGCACCACATTTGCTATGCGCCAATCCTGTGGAACACTCCCCGTCAGTATACAGTCCTTAAATATCAGAAATAAGGGTCTGTCGATGACATTACTTAATTCTCTTAGGATACGGGGGTGTATGCCATCTGGTCCTGGTGATTTGTCTATTTTAATATTTTTAAGACGTTGCTGTACCTCTTCCTGGGTCAGAGAGGACACTTTTAAAGGGGAATTTACTTTTATACTCTGCATTTCATCTGACAGTTTATTTTCCTCAGTGAATACAGTGGAGAAAAAGTTATTTAGTAGCTTCGCTTTCTCCTCATCGCTCTCTGCAACTCCCCCCTCATTACTCTGTAAGGGGCCGACACCTTCAGGTTTATACTTTTTAGTATTTATATAATTGAAGAACATTTTAGGGTTAGTTTTACTCTCTTTGGCGATTAATCTCTCGGTCTCTAGTTTGGCTGCTTTTATTTGTCTTTTACATATTCTATTTTTTTCCTTATAGTTTTTCAATGCTTCCTCACTCTCCTCCTGTTTTAGTGATTTAAATGCTTTCTGTTTGTCATTTATTGCTTTCTTTACAGCTCTATTTATCCACATTGGTTTTTTCTTGTTCCTTAACCTTTTATTCCCATAAGGTATGTACCTCTCACAATTAGATATTAGGATGCTTTTAAAAATCTCCCATTTTGTGGCTGTATTTTTTATTTTTGAGGACTTTGTCCCAGTTAGTTAGGCCTATGGCCTCTCTTAGTTGGCTAAATTTAGCTTTTTTGAAGTTTGGTATTTTTGTTCCTCCCTGAAGAAACACTCTTTGGAATGACAATTGGAAGGGTTTTATGTTATGGTCACTATTTCCCAGGTGTCCCCCGACCTGCACATCTGTTGTTCTGTCAGGTCTATTGGTTAATACTAAGTCCAGTATGGCCGTCCCTCTAGTCGGGTCCTGAACCAGTTGGGAAAGGTAATTGTCTTTGGTTATTGCCAAGAACCTGTTTCCTTTATGAGATATACAGGTTTCAGTTTCCCAGTCTATATCTGGGTAGTTGAAGTCCCCCATAATAACAACCTCATTATGATTTGCCGCCTCGTCTATTTCGTTTAGAAGTAGATTTTCTGTGGTCTCTGATATATTGGGTGGTCTATAATAAACCCCTATTAGTATTTTATTATTGTTTTTGGCTCCATTTATTTCTACCCACAGTGACTCCACATCTTTATGTCCCCCACTTATATCTTCTCGGAGTGTGGGCTTTAGACAGGACTTTACATAAAGGCAGACCCCTCCCCCTCTCTGGTTTTGACGATCCTTTCTAAAAAGATTATAACCCTGTACGTTAACTGCCCAGTCATAGCTATCATCCAGCCATGTCTCAGTTACTCCCACTATGTCATAGTTCTCCTCACACATCACTAATTCCAGTTCACCAGTTTTATTAGCTAGGCTTCTGGCATTAGTGTACATACAATTAAGGTTGATGTATATTTCTTACCCTACACCTTTCCTTCTGATCTGTTCTAGTTCCTCCTTCCATTCCTCCCCCAGTTCTATTACCTTGCCCCAGGTCTCTATCTGCACTATCTTCCCCATCTATAATGTAGTTACCCTCCCCCCCAGTACCTAGTTTAAACACTCCTCCAGCCTTCTAGCCATCTTCTCCCCCAGAACAGCTGCCCCTTCCCCATTGAGGTGCAGCCCATCCCTACGGTAGAGCCTGTAGCCGACAGAGAAGTCAGCCCAGTTCTCCAAGAACCCAAATCCCTCCTCCCTACACCAGTTCTTGAGCCACTTGTTTACCTCCCTAATCTCCCGCTGCCTTTCTTGTGTGGCTTGTGGTACAGGCAGTATTTCGGAAAACACTACCTTGGAGGTCCTTGCCCTAAGCTTATGCCCTAAATCCCTAAAATCATTTTTAAGGACGCTCCCCCTACCTCTAACTTTGTCATTAGTACCGATATGGACCATGACTGCTGGATCTTCTCCAGCCCCTCCCAGTAATCTGTCATTTGCATCATCTGGTATATTATTATAGCAATGTGAAGTGATGACCTGGATCTCAGGAGCAGGTGTATTGGAGGGCGACCAAGGTAATTAAGGGGATAGGTGGTTTTCAAAGATATTTATTCAGTTTAGAAAAGAGACAGCTTAGGGACAATCTAATTACAATATACAGATATACCAATGGACAGAACAGAGAACTTTCTAGTGATGGATGCTTTTATATCTAGGCCTGTAACCGTGATAAGAGGGCATCCTCTACATCTAGAGGAAAGAAAGTTTTACTATCATCATAAGCAGGGATTTTTTTTATTGTAAGAGCAGTGAGACTATGGAAGTCTCTGCCAGAGGAGGCTGTGATGGTTGATTTCTTGAACAGGTTTAGGAGGGTCCTGGATGCCTTTCGTGAAAATAATAATGGATTACTATTAGAGATGAGCAAATCTGGAGTTATTCAGATTCGCTTCGTATTATTTGTAAATCTTCTTAAAATTTTGAATGCTAACGCTACATACGCTATGTACTTATTCTTCTTGCGGGAAAGTGAAGATACGCCCCCCCTCAGAAGCGGGAAAAACCAGCCTGGCCCACCGGGAACTAACTATTTGCACGTATAGGGAGTGAAGACTCCTCCCTCATTACTCCGCCCTCCTCTCCAGTTCAAGCCAGTGGTGAACAAGATATCACAGCATGGCAAAACAACTGCGACCAAAGTGGGGGAGAGTGTTTGGTAGCAACCCCGAACCACTGGCCAGTCCAGAGGAGATCACAGTGTCACAATTGGCGAAGAGAATCCCACCGGCTCCTGACTCGATGTTCGCCGTTCCGGCTGGTGTGGCAGAGGCGGCTGGGCCTCTGCCACACCGCCCGGCACGGCGAACATCGAGTCAGGAGCCGGTGGGATTCTCTCCGCTGCCCAGGAGGAGAACAACAACACCTTTCATGCGGCAGAATCCCATTGTGCCTGCATCAGTGACGGCCCACACCCAGACCCTGTGGGACTACAAGAATGCGGTGGAGGAATGGGTCATCCAATACTGGACCATCCAAGGCCGGGAGACCCTACACTGGAGGGGCGTAAGGGAACTGTCCTATGGTTTTCAGTGGAGCGAAGCTGTGGCTTTCTTGCTGATGATGAGGATGGCAAGGAGTACTTTGTGGGCCGCAGGTCAGTGAAACGGCCATACCTGCCCCAACCCCGTTGTGGGGGATCAGGTGGAATATACCCCCATGGCATCACTGAAAGGCCCCTTTGCTACCGGGGTTACCTTATTATCTAAGCATCTGGTACCTGCATCAGCAACACCAGAAGTTTGGCTGGAGGAACCACCAGGCGAAGGACGCGTGCACTGCCTACAGGAGTCACCAGATGGCACCCTTCGTTTCAGGGAGAAGCCATAGCCAGAGCCTCTGATCCCTGGATTGCTACCACCACCACCATCACAGTCCTTTCAGCTGGGTCAGCTGACGACATCATCGTTTACTTTCCAGTCCATGGTGATCCAGTACCAACTACCCTGGAAAATGAAGTCAGCAGCCAGGGGAGCTGGCGGTTCTTCTCTGGGTGCAACCTTGCCTGAACTGCTGCAGCCAGAAGTCTTTACCTCTGCTGTCCCGACAGGAATATCCGGAAAAGTGAAGGCGCAAGTGGCTGCAGCGCTCACCAGTGTGACCACCACCCGGACCCGGTCAAGTCCGACTTCTGGCAGAAGAGGGCAGTGGAGCTCCACCACTGCAGCCAGTTCGGCCTACAGGAGGCAGGAGCGTCCTCTGATGTCAATCAGTAGCAGTTCCAGTGAGGAGGAACCCGCTTTGCAAAAAGGGTTCTCTATTTGCTGCTATTTTATATTATCTATGTGGATTACTCGTTATTAGAGATGAGCGAGCATACTCGTCCGAGCTTGGTGCTCGTTCGAGTATTAGGGTACTCGTAAGTGCTCGCTGCTCGGACGAGTATCTCGCCATGCTCGAGGAAATGGCAACTTCCGCATCGTGCTTTTTTGGCGCCTATAAACACAGCCAATCACAAGCCAAGAGACTCTACGGTACACCCAGCATCACGTGGGGCCCTTACATGTCGATAGCAGGGGTTGGCTGGCCTGATCAGGTGACCCTGGAATATACTACTGACTGGCCGCGGTGCTCAGCTCAGATGCCATCTGGATGTCATTAGGGATAGAGCTGCTGCCTTTCAGGAAGAGTGTTAGGGCCTGCATTTAGTTCTCTGTTAGGCAGGAATCACTCACAAAGGACCCAACAGCCCTTCTAAGGGCTAGAAGACATTTTTTTTTGTCTCCTGGCTTGGCTGGCTGGCTGGCACTAGTAGTGCAGCTATCACCATATATAACCCCCTTTTTTTATGTTATATCTCAGTGATACAAATCCATTGCACACAGCAGTGTGGAACCATTCTGTGTGTCACAGTTCAGTACACTCACTATTTTCTGTCCAGGTGACACTTTCTGTACGTCACAGAATAGAACCAAGTCATTTGCTACCTGTCAAGTATACAGCTTGATCCTAAAAATCTCTGTGCGACATTTGTCTAGGTCGCAGTCTAAATAGTCACCATCAGTAGGGTGTCAGTCAGCTCTACCATAGTTTCTGCACGTCACGTTCCAAAAAAAACAAAAATCCAAAACAAAATATACAAAAAAAATTAGTTTTTTTCTTGTTTTAGCTCAGTGATACAAATCCATTTCACACAGCTGCGTGTAACCTTTCTGTGTGTCACAGTTCAGCACACTCGCTCCAATCCGTATATTCTGTCCAGGTGACACTTTCTGTACGTCACAGAATACAACCAAGTCATTTGCTACCTGTCACGTATATAGATTGATCCTAAAAATCTCTGTGCGACATTTGTCTGGGTCGCAATCTAAATAGCCACCATCAGTAGGGTGTCACTCAGTTCTACGATAGTTTCTGCACGTCACGTTCCAAAAAAAACTAAACTAAAAAAAAAATATTAAAAAAAAATTAGTTTTTTTGTTGTTTTAGCTCAGTGATACAAATCCATTTCACACAGCTGCGTGTAACCTTTCTGTGTGTCACAGTTCAGCACACTCACTCCAATCCGTATATTCTGTCCAGGTGACACTTTCTGTATGTCACAGAATACAACCAAGTCATTTGCTACCTGTCACGTATATAGATTGATCCTAAAAATCTCTGTGCGACATTTGTCTAGGTCGCAGTCTAAATAGTCACCATCAGTAGGGTGTCAGTCAGCTCTACCATAGTTTCTGCACGTCACGTTCCAAAAAAAACAAAAATCCAAAACAAAATATACAAAAAAAATTAGTTTTTTTCTTGTTTTAGCTCAGTGATACAAATCCATTTCACACAGCTGCGTGTAACCTTTCTGTGTGTCACAGTTCAGCACACTCGCTCCAATCCGTATATTCTGTCCAGGTGACACTTTCTGTACGTCACAGAATACAACCAAGTCATTTGCTACCTGTCACGTATATAGATTGATCCTAAAAATCTCTGTGCGACATTTGTCTGGGTCGCAGTCTAAATAGCCACCGTCAGTAGGGTGTCAGTCAGTTCTACGATAGTTTCTGCACGTCACGTTCCAAAAAAAACGAAACAAAAAAAAATATTAAAAAAAAATTAGTTTTTTTGTTGTTTTAGCTCAGTGATACAAATCCATTTCACACAGCTGTGTGTAACCTTTCTGTGTGTCACAGTTCAGCACACTCACTCCAATCCATATAAACTGTCCAGGTGACACTTTTTGTACGTCACTTAATTAAACCAGACTGAACAAGTTTATGGGTTTCAGTACACCAGGCCCGTTTATTTATTTATTTTTATATCATACACTTATATACAGAAAATTTTGAACCCCAGGGCTAAGGGTCGAGGACGAGGGCGTGGGCGTGGGCATTCAATTACTGCAGGGGGCAGAGGCCGTGGTCCTGGGCAGGGTGAGACAGTACCTGCTGATGAGGGAGCTGTGGAACGCCGCAGAGCTACACTCCCTAGCTTCATGTCTCAACTTATAGGGACACGTGGTAGAGGACTGTTGAAACCACAACAGTGCGAACAGCTGATGTCGTGGATTGCGGACAATGCTTCAAGTAATTTGTCCACCAGTCAGTCTTCCACGCAGTCCACCCACGTTACCCAAGGGAGCACTCCTCTGGCTCCTCCACCTCAACCTCCTATCCCCCAGTCTGCCCCCTCCCAGGAAAATTTGGAATGCGATCCGGCATACTCTCAGGAACTGTTTTCTGGACCCTTCCCAGAGTCACAAACCACTTCTCAGGTTGCTGCTGACCTCGTTCCCGATGCCCAAGTTTTCCAACTGTCGCAGTCTGTGGGTGATGATGATGATCATGATGACAATGTTGAGTTAGTGGAAGAAGTTTGTAAAGAGGTGTCGGACGATGAGGAGACACGGTTGTCAGACAGTGGTGAAGTTGTTGTCAGGGGAGGAATTCCGAGGGGGGAGCAGACTGAGGAATCGGAGGATGACGAGGTGACTGACC
>ONZH01019053.1:0-217981 GCA_900303285.1 Rhinella marina
TAGTGTACATACACTTAAGAGGTCTATGTATATTTTTACCCCCCTTTTTAAATTACTATTACCTGTGAAGTGAATATCCGGGGTTTTTTGGGGTTACCTTGGTTGATGTTTTGCCCAATATTCTCCCTACCATTCCTCACTAATCCCAACCCCCACTAAACCCACTCTCCCCTTCTATGACCCACTCTCTATCTACACTATCTACCCCCTTATTAGTATTAACCCCCACCCTCCCCCCAGATCCCTAGTTTAAAATCTCCTCCAGCCGTCTAACCATTTTTTCCCGCCAGGGAAGTTGCACCCTCCCCATTAAGGTGCGACATGTTGCATTTAAATAATTCCTGAGGTCGCAGCAACTAAAAACCCCAAGAAGTGACCCTATTTTGGAAAGAGCACCCCAGTACGAACATTTTAAGTGGTAGAAGGGTACTTTTTAGCAAACTGGTGTCTCACAGAAGGCAGAAACACTTTTAAAGCATTTCAAAGCACAGTTTGGTGAAAATGAAAAATTACTAGCAGACCCCAATTTTTCAACATTCACAAGGGGTTAAAGGAGAAAATGCACCCCAGTATGCGTGTTCCCCATTTTCTCCCCCATTATAGCAACACCATATGTGCTTGTAGCCTACTGTATGGCGCACAGCAGGCCTTCGCCGTAAAAATATGGATTTTGCAGGCTAGAATTAACAGACATGGTTTTTTTATTGCCATGTCACATTTAAAAATTTCCTAAGGTCCCCAGCAACTAAAAACCCCAAGAAGTGACCCCATTTTGGAAAGAGCACCCCCGTACGAACATTTTAAGTCGTAGAAAGGGTACTTTTTAGAAAACTGGTGTCTCACAGAAGTGAATATGTAGTGATGGTGAAAAGTGGATATGTAAGCTATTCGGAATATATCTGAGGTACAAAGTGAAAAAATTTCAGGGTAAGTGGTAGATTCTGAAACAATCCTTGATGCATAGGCCAGGTTTTTTAGGGCACGTTTCGCAGTGGTATATAGTGTCCTTCCTAATCCCCTTTTTGAACATACTCTGCATCTTTTTTGGGTCCTTCCCTTCCTCGCTGTTTGGGGGACTTCACCAGGGAAATTTGCCCTGGTACTACCCGGGCACCGTAACTTGCAGAAGTACTGGGGGCCTCTTCTGCTTGGCTTGGACAAATTAGGGCCTTTATCACCACCTCTTGAAATTGTAGGAATGATCTTGTCTGGCCTATAGATCTAAATAGCACGAATGCATTGTACAGCACCACCTGTACGAGGTGCATGGCCAGCTTTTTGTACCACACATTTGTTTTTCGTGTGGCACTGTAGGGTTTTAGAACCTGATCTGAAAGATCAATCCTCCCATGTTCTTGTTGTAGGCCAGGATGCAGTCTGGTTTGGGGACAGTGGTAGTGGTACCACGTACATGGGCAGGGGAGCTGGTTTTGGGGTGAATACTGGTCAGTACAAGGACATCCCTCTTGTCCTTGTACTTAACCACCAACGTGTTCTCATTCAGGAGAGCCCTACTTTCACCCTTTCTCAGTGGTTGCCCTACAAGGGATCTAGGGAGGCCTCTCTGATTTTTGCGTACTGTGCCACACGCCACAGTACGTCTGGAAGTTAGGGACTGGAACAGTGGTAGACTCATGTAGTAATTATCTATATATAGATGGTAACCCTTATCTAGCAGTGGGTGCAGCAAGTCCCACACAATCTTCCCACTAACTCCTAGGCTGGGAGGGCATTCTGGGGGTTCAATTCGGGTGTCCCTTCCTTCATAAACCCGGAACTTGTGAGTGTACCCGGAGGTACTCTCACAGAGTTTATACATTTTTATCCCATACCTTGCCCGCTTGCTGGGCAGGTTCTGGCGGAATCTTACCCTCCCTTTGAAAAGTAATAGGGTTTTGTCTATGCAGACATTTTGTTCAGGGGTGTACACTTCTGAAAACTTTGTATTGAAGTGGTCAAGGACAGGTCTAATTTTGAGCAGACGGTCATATGCGGGGTCATTCTGGGGTGGTCATTGTGCATTATCGTTGTAATGCAAAAATGTAAGTATTGTTTGGAATCGATTCAGGGCCATGGTATTACTGTAAATTGGAGTGTGGTAAAAGACATCCGCACTCCAATACTGTTTAATTTCTGTTTTTTAACAAGCCCCATATGCAGCACGAGTTCCCAAAAGATCATCATCTGTGCTGCATTTACTGGGGTCCAACCTTGGGGTCTAGCATATGGCCTTGTGGGGTTCTGGGAAATAAATTGCTGGACGTATAAATTTGTTTGGGTTACCATCAAATTAATACAATCTTCAGAGAAAAAGATTTAAAAAAAATCAATTTCTGTGAACATGCAAAACTGTAGTAAAAAAAACTCACTACAGTATGAAAAAACTGAGCACTGGCTAAAAATTAACTTATATCTATATATAGAGAGATATGGAGCTCTATATATATTTATACAAAACCCTAACTACTAATTCTTCTTTTTTAACAAAAAAATAGAAAAATTGGCCAAAAAATCGACAGAGATGTAAAAAAAAAAGGAAAAAAAAGAGCAAAGAATAATCCGCAGGTGCTGATCAGGCAGGTAAGCACTGAAAAGCACTTGGCGGGGAGGGTGGGGGGTGAAGGGACAGGGATGGAAGGTGGATTAGGGATCTGTAACTTCGTCTTCTTTTCTTCTTCTTTCTTTCTTCTTGTTTTCTTCTTTTCTTCCTTTCTTCTTTCTTCTTCTTTACAGGAGCAGGAGAAAAGCTGTGGTGGAGAACCACAAGTCCCAGCAAGCCAACAAGCAGCACAGAGAAGCACAGAACCTCTCTGCATGCAGTCACCAGCTAGAATGGCTGCATGCAGGGAAGTTCTGCCTCTTCCTGGGCAGCTATAGCGCTGCCATTGGCTGGAGCGTTGTACCAGCCAATGGCAGCGCTGGCAGGGGATGCCAAACACTGGTGTCTCCTGCCTAACTTCCGATGTGACCGGTGCTGACCAGTTCAGCACCAATCACCATCAGACATCGTCCCCTGCAGCTCCGTGAATGGATGAAAGCCATCCGGAGCTGCGATTGACCGGCCAATCGCAGCGATCGGGGCTGCAGGGGGGGCAGAAAAACCTCCCTGTGCCCTTAGGAAAGATGTCTGCCTGCTGTGCAGAGCAGCCATCGTACCCCGGTCACTGAGCTCAGGGAGTACATGTACAGCGCTTGGATTTGTGTCCCAGCTTTTTGCGCCGGGAGTGTAAAGGGTTTAAGGAGACTTTAACTGAATGGGGGATTATAGTGTATATTATAAGCGGCATGGTATTATGATTATACCTGTAATACTGTATATTGTATATTATACAGCATGGTGTAGGATTATACTGTTATTATACAGCATGGTGTATTTATATACTGTATATTAACAGCATGGTGTACGGATTATACTGTATATTATACAGCATGGTGTACGGATTATACTGTATACTATACAGATTATACTGGCATGGTGTACGGATTATACTGTATATTATACAGCATCGTGTACGGAATTATACTGTATACTATACAGCATGGAGTACTTATACTACAGGTATAACTGTATATACAGCATGGTGTACGGATTATACTGTATACTATACAGCATGGGTACGGATTTATACTGTATACTATACAGCATGGAGTATACGGATTATAACTGTATATTGGGTACGGATTAGCATGGTGTACGGATTTATACTGTATATATACAGCATGGAGTTGGATTATACTGTATATTATACAGCATGGAGTTGTACGGATTATACTGTATATTATACAGCATGGTGTATTATACTGTATATTATACAGCATGGTGTACGGATTATACTGTATATATACAGCATGGAGTCGGATTATACTGTATATTATACAGCATGGTGTAGGGATTATACTGTATATTATACAGCATGGTGTACGGATTATACTGTATATTATACAGCATGGTGTACGGATTATACTGTATACTATACAGCATGGTGTATGGATTATACTGTCTACTATACAGCATGGTGTACGGATTATACTGTATATTATACAGCATGGGTAGGATTTACTGGTATATTATACCGCATGGTGTACGGATTATACTGTATATTATACAGCATGGTTTACGGATTATAAGCCAACAAGCAGCACAGAGAAGCACAGAACCTCTCTGCATGCAGTCACCAGCTAGAATGGCTGCATGCAGGGAAGTTCTGCCTCTTCCTGGGCAGCTATAGCGCTGCCATTGGCTGGAGCGTTGTACCAGCCAATGGCAGCGCTGGCAGGGGATGCCAAACACTGGTGTCTCCTGCCTAACTTCCGATGTGACCGGTGCTGACCAGTTCAGCACCAATCACCATCGGACATCGTCCCCTGCAGCTCCGTGAATGGATGAAAGCCATCCGGAGCTGCGATTGACCGGCCAATCGCAGCGATCGGGGCTGCAGGGGGGGCAGAAAAACCTCCCTGTGCCCTTAGGAAAGATGTCTGCCTGCTGTGCAGAGCAGCCATCGTACCCCGGTCACTGAGCTCAGGGAGTACATGTACAGCGCTTGGATTTGTGTCCCGGCTTTTTGCGCCGGGAGTGTAAGGGTTAAGGAGACTTTAACTGAATGGGGGGATTATAGTGTATATTATACGGCATGGTATACGGATTATACTGTATACTATACAGCATGGTGTAGGGATTATACTGTATATTATACAGCATGGTGTAGGGATTATACTATATATTATACAGCATGGTGTAGGGATTATACTGTATATTATACAGCATGGTGTACGGATTATACTGTATATTATACAGCATGGTGTACGGATTATACTGTATATTATACAGCATGGTGTACGGATTATACTGTATACTATACAGCATGGAGTACGGATTATACTGTATATTATACAGCATCGTGTACGGATTATACTGTATACTATACAGCATGAAGTACGGATTATACTGTATACTATACAGCATGGAGTACGGATTATACTGTATACTATACAGCATGGTGTACGGATTATACTGTATATTATACAGCATGGTGTACGGATTATACTGTATATTATACAGCATGGAGTGCGGATTATACTGTATACTATACAGCATGGTGTACGGATTATACTGTATATTATACAGCATGGTGTAGGGATTATACTGTATATTATACAGCATGGAGTACGGATTATACTGTATATTATACAGCATGGTGTACGGATTATACTGTATATTATACAGCATGGAGTGCGGATTATACTGTATACTATACAGCATGGTGTACGGATTATACTGTATACTATACAGCATGGTGTATGGATTATACTGTCTACTATACAGAATGGTGTACGGATTATACTGTATATTATACAGCATGGTGTACGGATTATACTGTATACTATACAGCATGGTGTAGGGATTATACTGTATATTATACCGCATGGTGTACGGATTATACTGTATATTATACAGCATGGTTTACGGATTATACTGTATATTATACAGCATGGCGTAGGGATTATACTGTATATTATACAGCATGGTGTACGGATTATACTGTATACTATACAGCACGGTGTACGGATTATACTGTGTATTATTCAGTATGGTGTATGGATTATACTGTATACTATACAGCATGGTGTATGGATTATACTGTATACTATACAGCATGGTGTAGGGATTATACTGTATACTATACAGCATGGTGTACAGATTATACTGTATACTATACAGCATGGTGTATGGATTATACTGTATACTATACAGCATGGTGTACGGATTATACTGTGTATTATACAGCATGGTGTACGGATTATACTGTATATTATACAGCATGGTGTACTGATTATACTGTATATTATACAGCATGGTGTACGGATTATACTGTATACTATACAGCATGATGTACGGATTATACTGTATATTATACAGCATGGTGTACGGATTATACTGTATATTATACAGCATGGTGTATGGATTATACTGTATATTATACAGCATGGTGTACGGATTATACTGTATATTATACAGCATGGTGTATGGATTATACTGTATTTATACAGCATGGTGTACGGATTATACTGTATATTATACAGCATGGTGTAGGGATTATACTGTATATTATACAGCATGGTGTACGGATTATACTGTATACTATACAGCATGGTGTACAGATTATACTGTATATTATACAGCATGGTGTACGGATTATACTGTATATTATACAGCATGGTGTACGGATTATACTGTATATTATACAGCATGGTGTAGGGATTATACTGTATATTATACAGCATGGTGTACGGATTATACTGTATATTATAAAGCATGGTGTGGGGATTATACTGTATATTATACAGCATGGTGTACGGATTATACTGTATATTATAAAGCATGGTGTGGAGATTATACTGTATATTATACAGCATGGTGTACGGATTATACTGTACATTGTATAGCATGGTACAGGGATTATAATATATACTGTGCGACAAATGCATGGCGGTTACACCATGCCGGACAATATAACCCCTGTGCCACGCTTTACAATATACAGTACGTACAGTGTATGCATATACCCACCCACACACATACATACACACACATACATACATACATACATACATACATACATGAAACACATAAAAACTTACAGTTACTTGTCCCTTGTCCTGACGCCACTCTGGAGGGGGCTGGGCCTTGGTCTTCTTCTTTCCCCTTTTGGCATGAGGGAGGAGGCGGGGCCAGCCGGGAGCAAACAGAAGCGCTCTCAGGACGGGTTAGGGTAAAAGTTGCGGCAGCGAGCGGGCCAGGAACGCAGGGACGGGACGCATCTTAATGATGCAGAGTAGGGGGCGGGCCCTCCCGTGCGCTCCGGGCCCCCCTGTGCTCGTCTGAAAATGGCCTTTCTGTGTTTTCCACGTGTCACCGTTGACAATCATTAGATGCAGTGTTGAGTGACACTTCGTCGTCTACAGCTCCTGCCTTGACGCATTATATTTATTAAGCATAAGGCCTTAGACTACTTTCACACTGGCAGGGGTGTCCAGCAGGCTGTTCCAGAGGGTGAACAGCCTGCCAGACCGTGCTGCCGCTAGTGTACATGTGCGTCCGGAACTACGCTCCGTCCCCATTCATTATAATGTCGTAGTTTCAGTCCGGCTGCCTCTTGGCATGTTTGCCGTGCTGTGGCTGGAACTCCGGCCCACCCCCATTATAGTAAATGGAGATGGAGCGTAGTTCCGTGCACTAGCGGCAGCACACATCTGGCAGGCTGGTCACCCGCCGGAACAGCCCGCTGGAGACCCCTGCCGCTAGTGTGAAAGTAGCCTTAGATTGTTAGCTTTGTAACCAGTTTATTACATTGACTGGATAACTTTTGGGCCATGTTGAATATGTAGAATATTTACTATTAATGATCGGGCAGGCTTTACCAATCTCCTCCTTGGTTAGGAACAATCATTTTTCAGAGGAGTTTTTTGCCATCATACCAAATGTCTCTACAGACAAGCTGCCATTCTCGGGAAAATCTCATTTTTGCCTCTGACCAGTTTGAATGGAGTTGGTATATTACCACAAATCACCCTAATTGCCCTTGGTAACCAATAAAAACACACAATCTGCCATAGATAAAGGAGTTGTCCAATTTCTTTAAGAATGTTGCCCCTGGGAGGATCATCTGATTGTCCAGGCCCTGCTCCTATTCCTACCGTTCCCCCTGAATGGCCAGTCATGTAAGGCTACTTTCACACTAGCATTTTTGCTGGATCCGGCAGGGTTCAGCAAGAACGCTTCCGTTACCGATAATACAACCATCTACAGTACATCCGTTATGAACAGATCCGTTTGTATTATCTTTAACATAACCAAGACAGATCCGTCATGAACTCCATTGAAAGTCAATGGGGCACAGATCTGTTTTCTATTGTGTCAGAGTTGAACAGATTCCATTGACTTGCATTGTTAGTCATGACAGATTCGTTTTGCTCCTCATCCCATGATGGAAAGCAATGCTGCGCATGCTGTGGTTTGCTCTCCGTCATGAGAACAGAACGGAATACATTTTGGAGCATTCCGTTCTGTTCAGTTTACGTTTTGTCCCCATTGACAATGAATGTGGACAAAACGGAAGCATTTTTTTCCGGTATCGATCCCCTATGATGGATCTCAATACCGGAAAATATTAATGCTAGTGTGAAAGTAGCCTAATAAATGGTTGGATGGGTCCACCAGGATGGTAGAAGCTCTCTGTACTGGCTCATGAGGGTGGTCCTGAGCTGGGAGCACCCATCTATGACTTCCATGTGTCCTGTTAGGACATATGAGCAGGGGTTACCTCTAAAATGGAGGTTTTCAAAATAGGTGTTTATTCTACATCTAGACAGCTTTACACATGGTGACTAAACATCACTGTACCCATGAAACCATCACAGAATGAGTATTTCTTACATTTCCATGCACTATAATAGTCAATAATTATACAAAAGCCATTAAAATGCGGAAACATGTTTACTGCCAATGCTTTTACTCTTTTTATGGACGAGGTGATAATGGTCGTCCAAATTCTTCTGTCTCATCGCCGCACATCTGGCAGGGCTGCAATCCATTCTCGTCACAGGCAGGACAGCGAAGAGCGCGGTAAGACTCTTTAAAGCGGTTGGCTAACATGGAGAACTTGCTCCCGTGACACAGAGAACAAGGGGAACAACCAGAGCCCTTGCACTGAGAGCATTCCGGGGCCTCTTCTTGCTGAAATGCAGATAGGGACATCATGAATGCCAATATTCCTCAGCTCTCTTGGAATAAAATTATTATTTTCATACAGATAAGACGCTGCTAATGAGTTACATTTTGCTGTAGGTTTCACCCCTATTATATATAAATTGGCATGCTGTGGATATAAAATCTGCACTGCAAGTCAGTTTACACTGGATTTTTTTCAGCACTGTGTGGATGAGATCACTGTGGATTTACTGCATGTAAATCTGCCATGACACTCCACAGTGTATCCATCTTAATAGATGTACATATGTACACATATCTTAATATTCCGTACACCATGCTGTATAATATACAGTATAATCCATACACCATGCTATATAATATACACTATAATCCATACACCAAGCTGTATAATATACAGTATAATCTGTACACCATGCTGTATAATATACAGTATAATCTGTACACCATGCTGTATAATATACAGTATAATCCATACACCATGCTATATAATATACAGTATAATCCGTACCCCAAGCTGTATAATATACAGTATAATCTGTACACCATGCTGTATAATATACAGTATAATCTGTACACCATGCTGTATAATATACAGTATAATCCGTACACCATGCTGTATAGTATACAATATAATCCGTACCCCAAGCTGTATAATATACAGTATAATCCGTACACCATGCTGTATATTATACAGTATAGTCCGTACACCATGCTGTATAGTATACAGTATAATCCCTACACCATGCTGTATAATATACAGTATAATCTGTACACCATGCTGTATAATATACAGTATAATCCATACACCATGCTGTATAGTATACAATTCAATCCGTACACCATGCTGTATAGTATACAATATAATCCGTACACCATGCTGTATAATATACAGTATAATCTGTACACCATGCTGTATAGTATACAGTATAATCCGTACACCATGCTGTATAGTATACAACATAATCCGTACACCATGCTGTATAGTATACAGTATAATCCGTACACCATGCTGTATAATATACAGTATAATCTGTACACCATGCTGTATAATATACTGTATAATCCGTACACCATGCTGTATAGTATACAATATAATCCGTACACCATGCTGTATAATATACAGTATAATCTGTACACCATGCTGTATAATATACAGTATAATCCATACACCATGCTATATAATATACAGTATAATCCGTACACCAAGCTGTATAATATGCAGTTTAATCTGTACACCATGCTGTATAATATACTGTATAATCCGTACACCATGCTGTATAGTATACAATATAATCCGTACACCATGCTGTATAATATACAGTATAATCTGTACACCATGCTGTATAGTATACAGTATAATCCGTACACCATGCTGTATAATATACAGTATAATCCGTACACCATGCTGTATAATATACAGTATAATCCGTACTCCATGCTGTATAATATACAGTATAATCTGTACACCATGCTGTATAGTATACAGTATAATCCGTACACCATGCTGTATAATATACAGTATAATCTGTACACCATGCTGTATAATATACAGTATAATCCGTACACCATGCTGTATAATATACAGTATAATCTGTACACCATGCTGTATAGTATACAGTATAATCCGTACACCATGCTGTATAATATACAGTATAATCTGTACACCATGCTGTATAATATACAGTATAATCCATACACCATGCTGTATAGTATACAATTCAATCCGTACACCATGCTGTATAGTATACAATATAATCCGTACACCATGCTGTATAGTATACAGTATAATCCCTACACCATGCTGTATAGTATACAGTATAATCCGTACACCATGCTGTATAGTATACAATATAATCCGTACACCATGCTGTATAGTATACAGTATAATCCGTACACCATGCTGTATAATATACAGTATAATCTGTACACCATGCTGTATAATATACTGTATAATCCGTACACCATGCTGTATAGTATACAATATAATCCGTACACCATGCTGTATAGTATACAGTATAATCCATACACCATGCTGTAAAAATACACAGTATAATACATATCTTAATATTTCACAGATTGGAATAACCATTGTATGCAGCTACCAGTTGTCAAAGGTTACGGAAACAGCCGACAACCCTGTACACACTGGTCTAGCTTTCCATCATGGCCAGCGGTCAATGAATTCACTATAATCTTTGTGCTACAACAGCATTTCCCCTTCAGTTGGAGAGATCCTGGATTAGGCTATGCACGACATTTAGGGCTCATTTACACGACCGTGCCATGTTTTCTGTTCCGCAAATTGCGGATCCACAAACCACGGATGCTACCCGTGGGCGTTCCGCAATTTGCGGAACAGAACGGGCGGCCCATTATAGAAATGCCTATTCTTCTTTGCAAAACAGACAAGAATAGGACATGTTCTATCTCTTTTGCGGGGCCACGGAACGGAGCAACGGATGCGGACAGTCCACGGTGTCCTGTCCGGATCTTTTGCGGACACATTCATACAGGTGTGTGAATGAGCCCTTATTGTAATTATAGTCTATGGGGTCGCACTACAACATGCGGCATGCTGCGACACGACAGTCACAAAAAATCCATCCAAGTTGGATTTTTGTGCGACTGTCGCATCACAGTCGCAGCATGTCGCATGTCACAGTGCAACACCATAGACTATAATTACAATAAATGTCTTGCGACATTGGTGCAACATGAATGTCGCAATGTAGTTGTACACTTTTTATCATGCGACTCATGTCGTCGTGTAGCCCTCGTGCACACAACCGTCGCTTTGGTCCGCATCCAATCTGCAAAAACTAGAACATGTCTTACTCTTGTCCGTTTTTTTCCGTTTTTCGAAGGAGTAAAAAAAACGCCGCCAGGATCTCGGCCAGTAGCAGTGTTTTGCAGATCCACAATTTGCAGCCCACAAAAACAGCTATGGCCGTGTGCATAAGCCCTTACACTCATTTTTGGTACCATCAACCCCCATTCTGTTCCTTTTGCCTACATGTAGGATATTATCCTATTAATTGCATACAATGTATGAGTGTACAGATTCCAAAGCGCTACATCTTGAACTTCAAGTGTCTATTTTGTATTCAGTAAAATCGTAAAATATATTACAAAAATTATTTTCAGGGCCTTTAGAATATTTTTGAATAAACTTGTCTAAACGGTTAGCTACCCTTTAGATATCCCTTTCTCCATCATGCACCCTGTCCCTTTCCTCTCAGCCTCCTTTAGCAGCTGCTAAACTAGCTGTATAACTACCAGGAGGTAGCTATGTCCATGATAATAGGAAAGGGCATGATGGCGGTTTCATTTCTTACAGCCGAGCGATATCTTACATATTGAGCTGTACTTGACCCTCCTCTCATCTTCATACAGCAGTTTTACAGCTTAGTAAACTTTTTCATAGGCTCGTGTCACACAGTCATTTCTATGGGGCCGCAAAAGATGCGGACAGCACACTGTGTGCTGTCCGCATCCGTTGCTCCGTGCCGCGGCCCCGCAAAAGAATAGGACATGTTCTATTCTTGTCCGCAATTACAGACAAAAATAGGCATTTCTATGATGCGTTTTCCTATCCGCTTTTGAGTTCCGTCATAGGATCTGAATACTGGAAGAAAATGCTTGAGTTTTGTCCCCATTCATTGTCAATGGGGACAAAACTGAATGGAGTGCACCAGAATGCATTCCGTTCCGTTTCACTGCATTCCCATGATGCACAGAAAAATGATGCAAGCGGCGTTTTTGAGTGCGTCCTAGGATGCAGAGCCAGTCAGAGCAGTCATGAATCACAATGTAAGTCAATGGAGACAGATCCATTTTCTCAAACGGATCCGTCACCCGTTGACTTACAATGGTTTTAGAGACAGATCCGTCATGGCTATATAAGACATAATACAACTGGATCCGTTCATAACGGATGCAGACGGTTGTATTATCCTAACGAAAGCGCTTTTGCTGATCCATGACAGATCCAGCAAAAATGCAGATGTGAAAGTAGCCATATCCGTTATTTTGAGCATCATTTATGATCAGTTTGTGTCACTTCCCTCACTCAGTACTTTTTCTCTTGTCAAAAATAACTGATCTCTGATGGAAGTGATACAAACTGATCATAATTGATGCTAAAGCTGTGTTCACATCTCCATTTAGGAGATCCAGCTGTCTGATCCGGTGCAAATGCTGGCTGCTCACCAGACAAAAAAAAACGGATCAGAGGAGCAGTAAGCTAAACAGTAAGGTGAACTCAGGGGTGTGAACTAAACGTACAAGGTGTCCTCTTTTTCATCTTTTCAGCTACAGATCCAGCTCTGCCCTCACTTGTGCAGTGCTGACCTATCTGGGGACAGCAGGAAGTATCTTGGACCATCAAGTGCACAGTGTGCATCCGGTTGTCTGAGAAGAGGTTCTGGCACCAGAACAGGAGACCAGGAACTGGCACCAAGATGAAAGTGGAGGGCACCAGGTAAGTGTCCTGTTCATTTCCCACTTACTGTGAATTTTTGTTCACTTTCAATATATATATATATATATATATATATATATATAGTAACCTACAGGGTGTGAACAGAGCCTTAGGTGTTCCATATTTCTCACCTGGGTGTGCTGTTGGACCAGACTGTTCTCATAGCTGTTAATAGCTGTATGACATAGATCTCTTTGGCCCGCTCGCCGTCTTCTTCTTGGTGACCATTTTGTGTTTTCTGACTCTTCTGTGTTGATAACAGGGGTTCTTATAATCTTTAAATTACTGGTGTAAATTATGATTTTGCCAAAGTCTATTACATCAGAACCCTATAAAATAATAATGGTAAAGTAATAAAGTACATAACTGGCAGTCTGGGTCCTAGATGCATGAATTTTGTACTGGCAGTTTTTATCAGTATAAAATGCTAGAATATACTCATTCATTTTTAGGCCTGCATTTTTTCTTGCAGTTTTTGTGGCCTTTTTAGTGGCTGTGTAAACTGTGTTTTTTGTGGCTTCTTTTCCCCTATAGTGAAAGAGATGTAATAATGCCTGAAAAACAACACAACTACAGCATGCTGTATAGCAGAAAAACACCACTAGAAACCTATGTGGGAAAACAACCTAAGACCTTGTCCACGTTTCCATATTTCACTGATGTGTGCTGTCAACATTTTCCACAAACAGCACATGTACCCATTGATTTGAATGTATCTGTTCACACATCAGCATTTTTTTACTGACCATGGGTCAATAAAAAATTCACTGAATAAGTAAAATTATAAAATGAATAAAAATGTATAAAAAAAAAAATCACAGAGACATGCACTACTTTGGTCCGTGATGCGGACCAAACACTCCCATTGAAGTCTATGGGTCCATGAAAATCACGGACATCCGTGGTGTATCCGGTTTTCACTGAAGACTGATAGGTGATGCTCTGGAAATTAATTTTCAGCTGAGCGGCCTCTGTGGATTACGGATGACATACGAATAGTAAAAATGGACAAACTGACCAAACATGGATCCTTCACAGACATCTTCACGGATAAAACACAGAAACTTTTTTTTCAGTGACTTGAAAATGACACGGAAATGTGGACGAGGCCTTATAGGAGATTTCAGATAACTGTGTACATCCATATTCCCTCTCCCCTTGTTTAAATCATTTCTTGTTCTAGCTACTGCTCTTCTAAAAGTGCTGTATCTGCACAAACACACACAAAAAAAACTCTTTGCACACAAATTTGCTTTAACATTTTTTACCACTTAAAAAATATATAGAAACTTCTTAGGGTTTATTCTACATGCATTTGTTATGTCTTTTTTTCAGGCCTCTTTTTCCTGTAGAAAAGAACATGGAAAAAATATCTGAAAAAATCCACCACTGATGCAACATGCTGCGGTTAAAAAAATAAATAAATAAATACACCAGAGACACAAAAAAGGCACAAAATTGAAAAAAATGGCAGTAGAAAAAAAGTGTGTAAAATGCCACTAAAAAGATTTAACCACAGTCACTAAATTTTATTTTTTAAGGCCCCTTTCACACGAGCGTGACGGATTAGGTCCAGATGCATTCAGGGTGCGTTCAGGAAAACTCGCCCCATTTTGCAAGCAAGTTCAGTCAGTTTTGTCTGCATTTGCGTTCAGTTGTTCAGTTTTTTTCCGCGCGGGTGCAATGCGTTTTGATGCATTGTAATGTGTGTTTTTCACGCGAGTGATAAAAAACTGAAGGTTTACAAACAACATCTCTTAGCAACCATCAGTGAAAAACACATTGTATCCGCACTTGCTTCAGGATGCAATGCGTTTTTCACTGAAGCCCCATTCACTTCTATGGGACCAGGGCTGCGTGAAAAATGCATAATATAGGACATGCTGCGTTTTTCATGCAATGCAGAACTGATGTACATGTACACAGACCCATTGAAATGAATGGGTCAGGATTCAGTGCGGGTGCTATGCGTTCATGTCACGCATTGTACCCGCGTGGAAAACTTGCTCGTGTGAAAGGGGCCTAACACATGTGCGGCTGCAGCCAATGACTGGCCTCACTGCTGACGTGTCTATGCCTAAAAAATACGGATGACGTCCGTGTGCATTCCATATTTTGCAGAACGGAACAGCTGGCCCCTAATAAAACAGTACTGTTGTTGTCCGTAATGCGGACAATAATAGGACATGTTCTATTTTTTTGCGGAATCAAAATACGGAAACGGAATGCACATGGAGTAATTTCGTTTTTTTTGCTGACCCATTGAAATGAATGGTTCCGCATACGGTCAAGAAAGAAAACGGACACGGAAAGAAAATACGTTCGTGTGCATGAGGCCTTAATGTTACTAAAGAAATGGAGCAAAAACCATTACAATAAATGTGTTTTGTAGCATATCACAAAGCAGTATTTGGTATTAGGGATGAGTGAATCGACTTCGGATGAGCCAAAGTTATTACTTCGTGAAGTCTCATGAGACTTCCTGCAATAACTTCAGGAATTATTACTGGAAAAAAAACTAACCAAATTCAGGTTTGGTACCAAGGTTTTTGTACATGGTACATCCAAAGTCTATTCGCTCATCTCTATTTGGTACCCCTGTGATCATAATAACCCATACAATAGAGAGAACACACTATTTATGCTGATCTGTAAACAGCGCAAATAAAAATGGCGCAATTGTTTTTTTTCCCTTTATTTAACCGGTAATAAAAGTTATTGAATTATGTATATGGCGAAATGGCTTGACGCAAAAAATAAAGTTATGGCTGTGAGCGCGAGAAGGGCTGGGGGGGCATATGGTTGGCCTGTACTTCGCCCTGAAATTCCTGATGGCAGAGTTGGCTGTTGAAACAACTCTAAGTGCTTACCACCAGGTGGCAGGGCAACAGTGGAGCAGACCGCTGCCCCGCCGTTTAAATAGCTCCCATTGCAGTTAGGGAAACAGATTAGCTTGCTGTACTATGCTGTTGTAACTCCTATGCACTGCAATGGGAGCTACTGTAACAGCATAACGCTGACCTGCCCCCGTTTCCTGGCCACCTGATGGTCAGCGCAAATCACATGCTTTATTCTGATTTTTGGAGCCAAACTGGTAGAAGGTGTGGCCAAACCAAGTAGGCAGGTTTTTTTTTGTTTTGCAGGGCAATCTGTAGTTTTTATTGATACCATTTTGGAATGTATATGCCTTTTTTATCCCTTTTTTAATCAGTTTTTTGGGAGATGAAGTGACAAAAAGCAGCAAATCTGCAGCTTTGATATTTTTTCCGTTGCAGCATTCACTGCTACAACAATGACAATGATCTTAATTGATTATTTATTGTCACACACTCAATGCATCCTACATTAACCATCCTGCAGACAAGGGGGCACCTCACCAGTTTGCACTGTGACAGGGAACTCAAATAATCCACTCCCTGTGACTAAAAGACCCTCATACTGAGCGCTGTGTTACCAAAAAGAGAACTGTTTTTGCATTCTGGCTGCTGCAGGGGAACCCTGTTCATTAATAATGATGTTCCAGGGATTCCCTGCACTGCGAGGTCTTAGAGGCATGCAGAGAAGGCGTGATCTACATCTTCTCTGCGTGTATGTCTATACAGATAATGAGCAATTACCATTAATTACCATCGCTGTTATCAGTAATCTATGTGGGGGCAGGGAACAGATAATTCCCTGCTAACCCGTAGTAAAATTATAATAATAAATACCAAGAAATATAAATTATTTAGCCCCTTAGTGACCAGCCTGTTTTGGGCCTTAAAGAGTTTGCCCCAGGATAGGTCATCAATTTCAGATCAGTGGGGTCCAACACCTGGGACCCCTGCTGATTTAAGAGAAAGCAGCGCTCATACAATGCAATTACTGTGGTGAACAGGTTAACAGAGTGCTTCATTCTCTTCAAACAGCTGATCAGGATAGGTCATCAGTGGTAAAAAGAGGACAAACCCTTTAATGACCAGGTGATATTTTTCAGTTTTATTTTTCAGAGATATAACCTTTTTTATTTTTTTTCTCTATGTAGCTGGATGAGGACTTGTTTTTTTGCAGGACAAGTTGTAGTTTTTAATAGCACTATTTTGGGATACACATAACTTACTGATTAACTATTCTCAACTCTTTTTGGGAGGGAGATGGGAAAAAACTACAATACTGCCCCTGAGTTTTTACGTTAGACCAAGCCACCATAAATAGGCACCTTAGTGACCGTAAAAAGGCATATTGATGGTCACTAAAGGGTTAACTGAAAATAATTGAGAAAAATAAATGTAAAAAAAACTCTACCTTGCGAAATGTACTTGAATTAATTTTAGACAAAAAAATCTCTATTTGGGTGACAGAGGCTAAAGGAGGGAGATCTGCAGCGACCCAGTGGTTCACTGCTAGAGAGGGGTAAAGTGTCTATTATGGGCTTTGTGTCCCAAAAGCAGCCTTTCTAGATCCAATTGGTGTATGTGGGCTGCTCCGACCCCTTTAGGCAGGAGCTGTGGCCATGTAGTGTGTGAGTTGTTGAGAAGAGAAGAAGCCAGAGAGTATAGAAGGCAGCAGACAGGGATACACCAGAAGAAGGCAAAAATCTAGCAACAGTGAAGTGTTATTTCTGCCACTTTTATTTGAAAATTCAGAACAGCCAAGTACAGTGTACAGACTCCAAAAACATTTTACGCGTTTCGGACAGAGTCCTTGATCATAACTGACTTATGGTTAAGGACTCTGTCCGAAACGCGTAAACTGTTTTTGGAGTCTGTACACTGCACTTAGCTGTTCCGAATTTTCAAATAAAGCACCTGAAATAACACTTCACCGTTGCTGGATTTTTCCCTTCTTTTGGATCTCAGGCCTTTGCCCAGGCTGTCCGTGCAAGGTTCATATCTGTGCTGCAGGTGAGCTGGACTGTTTTTGCTTAAAGGGTTATTCCCATCTTGGACAATGGGGGCATATCGCTAGGATATGCCCCCATTGTCCTATAGGTGCGGGTCCCGTGCTCCCTTTCATTTGTATAGAGCCGACGGAAATAGCTGGCTCGACCCGCACCTATAGGACAATGGGGGCGTATCCTAGCGATATGCCCCCATTGTCCAAGATGGGAATAACCTTTTAACTATTCGTCAGGAATACACCAGCCCTATAAGCCAAGAGCAGCCAGAGAAGGGACTATGAAAAGTCCTGGCCTCTGAGGGAGAGCAGAATTGAGCAGCAGGTTTAGCAGCCATACAAAAAAAGAGTGCTGGGAAAACTAAATCCAGTGAATGTAACACATGTAGGTTGACTGTGGACTTCACTGCATTTTGAAAGAAATTGCACCCCTTGGGAAGATTACTCAGAGTAATTGAAAAGAGACTCATAGAGAACCATATGTACAGCCCCATGGAATGAATGGCGCATTAATAATGAGTAATAATAATTATAACCTCCTCATTGCCTATTCTTCCCTACACGCAGACCTGGGAAAACTGATGTATGCAGCTTGTAAAGACTGACTACTTCTGTAAGTGCCTGCGTGTACCGACTGCTGAATTGCTTCACTAAAGTGCAATTAACTTGTTCTACTAAAAGCTGCCTCATCACTTCACGGCCTTGTCACTCACATTGCCACAACACTGCTTTATGTCGCTTCCAGGGAGCCATGCCTTGCTCTAGTTTCTGACCTTTTAGAATACAGAATTCCACAAGGTAAAAATTTGCTTTGATCATGATGACCTAAACACTTGTGGTAATAAATGGGCAACTGAATGTCAGATCACTGGTAAAAAGCCACCATTAAAACCACATATTATTCAAATACTGGTGTTGATCTAATTGCTCTGAAATCTGTTTGTATAAATCCAGTCAACAAATTAGGCTGTATTCACACATTGCAGTCATATTGTGGGTTTTGGCAAAATGCTTGGAAATCAAGTGAAAAACTGCTATACGACTGCAATGTGAATAGAGGCTTGAACTTGAATGTATGAATTATCATTTACAGCTCAAGATGATGTGAAAAAGGCACCAGTATAAAGACAAAAAAACAGCTAGAGTACTTACACTCTTGTCCATTCCATGACATCCAGAAAACATGGGGTCTCCAGCTAATCTGTAAGAGGTGCCATCTCTGAAAACACTTATTCTCTGAGCTGTCAGACGAGCTGTTGGATAGAACTGAGGATGCGTTTCTCCAGGGTTGTAATAATGTTCAGAGGACTCGAAGCTATCATGCAGAAAACTGTGAGGATACTCTTCATCTGGGGACTCCAGTTCCTGGCCATCTTCAAAAACCTGTTTTAGGACCCTACCACTGTATGCTGATGAGATCTTAAATCTCACTTTACGAGGTCTGTCTTCATACTGTAACTTTCTCTGAAGTTCCTCCATAGGTTGGTGCAGTTGCTATATTCCTTTAATTCTGCTAAAAACTGATTGTTCCTCTGTGTGCCAGTGTAGTGTAGCTTTCTGTGCACTTCATCTGTTCCTGCAAGTGCTAAATAATTCACAAAGGGCTTAAGATCGTGTAACTTCAACCAACACCACCTTATTAAGTATTGATGAAAGAAGTAATCATATATGTGGGGTGACAAGTACTTCACCTTAGCTTCCACATCCTTTATGCGACTCAGTTTACACACACACAAAAGTCAGCAGGCCAAATATGAAATGAAGCCTTTATGTACATGCTCCTCGGTTAGATGCTGGCCATGAATACAACACTATAATCTACAAATCAATATCTGCAGAATCCTTGGGGGTGAATCTGTTGCCATATTAATAAGTTGAGTTCAATTGAAGGAAAAATAAATGGACCGGTATTTATAATGGACCTCTTCCTTTGTAGGACGGTTTAGAAAACTTTAGAGCAGGTAGTTTGCCGGTTTCCATTTAGAAGGCAGAATAGAGAACACTTATCATTACTGTATAAGCTTAAAGGGGCTATTCGACTTGCGCTACGCTCCCGTGCAGTGGTCTCTTCTGGAATCACGTGCCAAACATTTGGCATGTGATCCTAACCTACAGTTAGAACCCACAGCACCTACATGGGAATGTACCAAATGTACAGCATGTGATCCTGGAAGTGCCCGCCTCACAGTAGTACAGCGCAACTCGCATAACACCTTAAATCTTGATGTATGTCGATGTATGTATGTGTATTATAGCATTGTGGTTATTTGGCAGTGAAGTGGCTGAAAAAAGGCATATCTCACCCAGGGAAGCCTGGGGGCAAAAAGAGGTCTGGTAAAGCTGGGTCTTGGTGGTTAATAAGGCTCATTTGGAGAGTTAAATTAGGGCTGAGTTCCTCCAACATGACATGGAGTGAAAAGGTCTGTCGGAGCAGCAGAACCAAATATACAGTATGAATTGTGACTTGATGTGCTAGGAACTGGGTGGTAGAGCCACGTCCTAATAGTGAAGGAGACTACTGAGTAGTTTGTGTATCCTGAGAGTGACCCTATGTTTTGGAGTGTACACTGTGATGTGACCATCTTGTTGCTGGGTGGATGAAGAATAATGGAGCTGGTTGTGACTAGGTTGTACCTAGAATCTTCTTGAGGTGTGCCAACATTCCTGTCCGTGAGGGAGCAATTTCAAAGAGTTAAAGGGGTATTCCCATCTCACAAATGTAGTTTGTATAGTTAGATATAGCCATACCAATATTATTACTAATAGAATGTATTTATATAAAATGTACCGTTTAGAAGATTTCCCTATTTGTATATCCATTGTCCCACACACATCAGTCAGGCCGTTGCCCCTAGTTACGACCACCGTGGCCATGTAGTAGTGGAGGCCGGCTTGCTCCTTTTCAAACCCGCTCTGAGGAAACTGCTGTATTACGGACGCACATTGCATGAGCATGCGGAGACACATCTTAGGGTTGTAGCATTTTTGTCTGCGTTTCCAAAATAAAGAGAGAAACGGATTCTGTTCCCAGATCAATTCATCTCTATGGAGCAGGATCCGTTTATAAAGTCTGTGTTTTGGACGGATCCTGACCAAATGTGAAAGTACCCTAAGATGTGTCTCCGCATGATCATGTAATGTGTGCTCACAATACAGCAGTTACCTCAGAGCGGGTCTGAACAAGAGCAAGCCGGCCTCCACTACTACATGGCCACGGTGGCCGTTACCAGGGGCAACGGCCAGACTGATGTGTGTGGGACAATGGATATACAAATAGGCAAATCTTCTAAACGGTACATTTTATATAAATACATTCTATTAGTAATAATTTGGTATGGCTATATCTAACTATACAAACTACAATTGTGAGATGGCAATACTCCTTTAAGTGATCCCTGAAGGTGCCCTTTTTATGCCTCCAACCTCTACAATATGTAATGGCTCCTACAGGTCTCAGCGCTGCATTTCTTTTTCCTAGACCTGTTGGAAAAGCTTTGTTATTATTTAAATGAGATCTCCAGCTGACTCTTAAAGAGCCTTATTAAAGGGGTTGGCCACTTTGTTAGTACTTATTAAATCTCTAAAGAAAGCAAGGAGACAATAAACTTCCTCATATATCTTCTGCAGCAAATTTGCCTGGTTAACTTGCTATTGGAAGCCACACCTCCTCCTGTCCTGCACTCATAACTGCCTGCCTCGTCCATGCCTGCACATGCACTAGTCCATGGAAGGAGTGTGCTGCTCCTGGGTCCTAAAGGCACCCTGCTTGTGTCAGAGAAGTTTCCTTCTGCTGTAACTGCAGTCCTGACTATACAGGGCTGAAGGGGCTTAGCATAGAAACCTGTTAGAAGCTAAAATAAAGAAACTTTGCAAGAGGAAGAGAGACTGAGGAGAAGCTGTGATAAACCTCACTGACTGCAGTGATGTAGCAGACCCAGGAAGGTGCTGTGGACAACAAAGTGTGAGCAATCCTAGTGTCTGTCCTGTCTATGACCACTCTGCAATGTGATCTTATCACAGACATGTTTATTCCAGCCAGACTAACAAGTCAGGAGCTTTAACCCCTTCTGAGCTGTCAGTATGGCTGAGGTCAGTGATAGCAGCAGTCACTGATGTCATCTGTAAATATGTGCCCTCTCCTTCTTGCACACTGTATATAGTGATATATGATGCCCCCAATACAGTGATATGTGTGACCCACTGTATACAGTAATAGTTGACCCCACCACCACCACACACTGTATATACTGATGTGTGACCCCCCCCACCACTGCATACAGAGATATGTGAACCCCTGTACAATGACCCCCTTTATACTGTATATACAGATGTGTGACCCCCTGTACATTATATATAATGATGTGTGACCCCCTGTACACTATATAGTGATGTGTGACCCCCTGTACATTATATATAGTGCCATGTGACCCCCTGTACATTATATATAGTGATGTGTGAACTCCTGTACATCATATATATAGTGATGTGTGACCCCCTGTACATTATATATAGTGATGTGTGAACTCCTGTACATTATATATAGTGGTGTGAACTCCTGTACATTATATATAGTGGTGTGAACTCCTGTACATTATATATATTGATGTGTGACCCCCTGTACATTATATATAGTGCCGTGTGACCCCCTGTACATTATATATAGTGATGTGTGAACTCCTGTACATTATATATAGTGATGTGTGACCCCCTGTACATTATATATAGTGATGTGTGAACTCCTGTACATTATATATAGTGATATGTGACCCCCTGTACATTATATGTAGTGATGTGTGACCCCCTGTACTTTATATATAGTGACTTGTGACCCCCCTGCATGTTATATATAGCTGTTTGACTACACTCATTTTCCCTTTTTTCCCAGATGAAGGGTAGTCATATATTCATAGATGACTGATGGGCTGTCAGCTGGGAGCAGGTCGTATGATGATAGAATGGAGGCTCCTCTGTATGTCAGCAGATCGATTTGTGCAGTCCATGCACCTAAACAGAAATCTATGACAGCTTAGATTTCTGGCTTCATTTGAGTCAGAAAACTGGAGAAAATTAACATAAATTTGTTGGGGTGACTGGTCACGCCCTGTCTCTGCCATTGTCACGCTCTTTAAAAAAAAAAAAAGCGCAGTTAAAAATTTGCAAACACATAGAGGGAGATTTATTAAAACTGCTGTAAAGGAAAACTGGCTTAGTTGCCCATAGCAACCAATCAGAATCCACCTCTCATTTTCCAAAGAAGCTTTGAAAAATGAAATGTGGAATCTGATTGGTTGCTATGGGCAACCAAGCCAGTTTTCCTTTACACCAGTTTTGATAAATCTGTCCCATAGTTTGCAACTTTTTAACGCCACTTTTTAGGAACAAGGGAAATGATAACTCCCCCCCTCATTCTGTTTTTGGCTTACATCCAGTGGCACAACTAGAAATGACTGGGCCCCACAGTAAATTTATGAAAAGGGTAACAACCCCCCCCCTCCTTTACTGTTGGGACTGGGGCGTTCTTTCTATTGCTATGTCTGTACAACAGTTATTCACTGATAACATTGATATTATCTAAGGGGCTTTTGTCTCTATGGGAACACAGGTGAGCGTCATGTGACTGCTCCTCTAGACATGCTTGCTGCAGTGCATGCTGGGATTGTTACTTTCACTTTGCAGCTACTCCTCCCACACAGCCTGTCTGAGGGAGCTCCTCCAGGGAAGTGTGTCATGGTGAACAGGTTAGATAAATTACTTGCAGCCAGTACATGTCACCCGAGAAATACTTCATAGTGTTGGCTATTGTCTGGGGGAACTTTGGATTTTTGATACTTAGGGTGGCCAACCCCTTTAACTGTCTGAGGAAGCTTTCCCAGAATTTTCTATTCCACCCAGCTTTCCCTGGGTGACACACCATTATGATGGCACAATTCTGCCATTCTGGAAACCCTGCTGCTCCATAAGGCCCCTTTCACACGAGCGAGTTTTCCGCGCGGGTGCAATGCGTGATACGAACGCATAGCACCCGCACTGAATCCTGACCCATTCATTTCAATGGGGCTTTTCACATGGGCAAATTTTTTCACGCATCAGTTCGCCATTGCGTGCAAATCGCAGCATGTTCTATATTCTGCGTTTTTCACGCAGCCCTGGCCCCATTGAACTGAATGGGGCTGTGTTAAAAACGCATTGCATCCGGATTCAATGCGCTGCGTTTTTAACGCATGTAACTTAGCAACCAAGAAAGGAATTTCCACAGGAAGTTGTGTTTGTCTGTGTCTGGCTCAAGCAAGTGAAGTGAGGAGCATTTTTTTGCCTGAGTTCCTGCCCTCTCAGAACGTTTTGGAAAATGACCAAACTCCCAAAAACAATGGACTTTGAGAAGCTGATTGCTTGTACAAGAGAGGCCATGCATTTGGGACACGAGGTCTGGGGAATACCATGACCGTTACAAAAAAGATGCTGCATGGCTGAAAATTACCAAGGAGCTTTTTGCAAGTGTCTGGGAGCAAACAAAAAAGCAGGATCGGCAGAGTTTGGGTAAGTGGCCAATCTGTACATGTGTGATCCTTGCTGTCCTCCATAATATAGCACATGTTTAGTAATGTCGTCCCTAGCATAGCACATGTTTAGTAATGTCGTCCCTAGCATAGCACATGTTTAGTAATGTCGTCCCTAGCATAGCACATGTTTAGTAATGTCGTCCCTAGCATAGCACATGTTTAGTAATGTCGTCCCTATCATAACACATGTTTAGTAATGTCGTCCCTATCATAGCACATGGTTTAGTAATGTCGTCCCTAGCATAGCACATGTTTAGTAATGTCGTCCCTATCATAGCACATGTTGGTTAGAGTATTTTATTGGGCTTATATATATATATATTGTTTTATGTTTTAAAAGTTGATGAAGTGAAAAACTGATGGCGGAGCTGTAGAGATCAGTTCAGGAAGGAGATGCATCACCAAGGCCGCAGTGGGTCTGGCCCACCCAAGAAAAGGCCCTACATTTTCCGGGAGCAACTAATGTTCCCGCGTGAAGTAATGGAGCTGCGTCCGTAAGTTAATTGTGAACAATATACACTACATGTTTATCAATATACACTGTGTATTGTTTAGTGTTGTTTCTAAACACTTATTCACTATGAAATGCCCGAGTATCCGATAGCAACCAAGCCAATGCAACCTTTTTTGCACAAAAGTAGTAGCTAAACATTACCAGTGGAATCTTACTCTGTGCAATGGCCATCTGTCACACATATCATTTCCCGAATTTATCTACATAACCATTTTTTTAATTTTGGGGGGTGGGGGGGTGCATTACAAATCTGTAACTAACTATTTCATAAATTATTAAAAATGTGTTTCGGTCTGTCTGTCCTCTATGAGCGACCCAAATACTGGTTGGATTTTCCCCCATATATGTACATCATGTGTCCGGGAAGTTTTTAGACCAGGTATCATCTCTCCCGGACTTACATTTTCAAAAATATTGCCCAAATATGATCTCCATTACACGATATTTGCCTGGGATCTTTGTTTTAAAACCCAACCTGCCATTCTCTGCCAAGACACACACAGGGAGGGCAGGTTTCCATATCAACACAGCCAGTTAAATAGCAGCCAGCTGAGGAGTTTTAACCTATTTTTAGACTACAAATGTTCAGTTGTAATAAAAGATGTTATCTTCCATTGCTACCCATTTTGTGGCTTTATAAATTACCATGGCATCGACCTGTAATTCACGCCACCCTCAAAAGAAGGACTTAAAAGCAACCCCTTTCTCCCAAGGTCTAGCTGAATCAGGCCCCCGCTCCGGTCACGCCCCCTCCCACTTCCCAGCCAATGGAGTTTGTTAACATGAAGGTAATAATCATCTTCAGTCAGCAACATTGACTTTTTCTCTGCAGTGACACACAGAAACATTAAAATTAAATAGATGCTTTATACCCCGGTGAAGCCGGGTCTTTATGCTAATGTGATGTTAATGTGGTTTATTGATTAGAATAATATGTTCGGTTACTACTGATTTTTAAAATGTGTCCTCTTATTTAAATGCCTTTTATTTTTGTGACCTTTATAGAACGGAGGACAACCTTGATGAGGAAACCGAAGAGCCCGCTCCCCAGCAAACCAGCACCTGTGAGGAGGAGGTTTCCTCATCCCAAGCTGCTTCGCAGATTGAAGAAGGTCCAAGCACCTCAGTGGCCCCTCGTCCTGCAGCTTCGGAAGTGGATTCCCCACCCACTTTTACTTTACCAAGTCGCCGTAAACGGCAGATGCCAGCTACAGAGACCTTGGTTAATAGCCAGGTGCTTGATTATTTATCTCGAGCACGTAATGAGGATCAATTTGATTATTTTGGACACACAATAGCTCCTCATTTGAGGAACCTGCCTCCAGAACGATCACTGAGAACACAAGCCGCAATCGGGATCGTTCTGGAGACAGCAACTCCTCCAAATGATCCTACAGACCTATTTTCGGCATTGGAAAACTGGTTCACTCATGGGCACCTAGCTGGCCCCCTACCAATGCCAAATCCCCAGGTTCAAATGCGCCAACCACCATACCCTCCACCAAGGGAACATTATGGCCCCCAAATTCGGCCATATTGAAGCACATATTATGGGGAGAGCTCTTATGGCCAGACGGCACCGTCCGCTTCACAGCACGGACCATCTGGACACTCAGGCTCCACCTCACAGCCCACGTACCATGGAGCACAGTATCATGCTCCACCCTCGACACCTGGGAGGTTTACAAATTTGTAACTTTATTTAGTAGTTTTTTCTTTCAAAGTGTTACTTTTTTAAAAAAGAAAAAATCATGCCAAATTGGTGAAGTTTACAAGTCTATGCCAATAAATAGATGTTTTATTTTGTGCTGGTTTGAAAATCGTGTGACTTCCGATCTTTATTGTCTAAAAATAGTTTTTATTGTCAAACATATTGAACAAATTATTTACGGAACAAACTTTATTAACACAAACATTAAATCAATAAGCAATGAATACATTAACATGAATTAAGAACCGGAACCCACCAAAAAAAAAATTATTTAAAATGTTTAAAAATATACAAACGTTTTTCTAAAATTATTTAAAAGCCACATTTTTAAAAACTAAAAAAAAACACATATATTTACATAACACATGTAAACATAGTGTGGATTAATGTTAAAAGAAACAAAATAATTTAATACATTAAGGTTTGCATTTGGCCATACATATACTTTGTGGATTTAGAAATTATGGTAATGAGGTATTAGTACATATTTCACATACTGTGTTTCCATAAAATATAGGTAAGCAAAATATGTAAGCTCGCAACCCACGTCAAGGGTCCTCATTATCTTGCGAGTCCCTAACTAAAAAAAAAAAAAAAACTAACTTAAAAAATACCATCCCTGTGGTTTCTTAAATTAAGAAAAATAAAAATTCATCCAACCTTGGACTTGGCGACTACTGATGCTGGAAAGGGACAGAACCAATTGGGGACAGAAAATAGTCTGCAAATAAATCCCTCACTCTCAGGCCAGCAGATCCTGATCTTCCAAGGTGTAGAGGCTCATTTTCAGATGACAATAAATCCTCTGGGGCTGCTTCATCCGGAGTCGACTCAGGTGCGTATGTAGTTGTGCAGCACTACACACTCCTTGACAAGAACATTCACATTTTCAGGCACCAGCTGTATGGCTGAAAGAAAAACACGCCACTTGCTTGAAAAAATACCAAAGGCACACTCCACAAACCTTCTGGCATGACTTAAACGAAAATTAAAATTGCGCCTCTTTTCATCCAAATCACGTCTTGGAAAGGGACGCATGAGGTTTGTGGAAAGACCAAAGCCCTCATCCCCTACAACAACATAAGGCACAGGTAGACCACAGGAGCCAGGAAGGTTTGCTGGCGGTGGTATGTCCAGTTGGTTGGACTGAAGCCACCGACCCAATCTGGAAGCCCTGAAGATGCGAGCATCTGCAGAACTTCCATAGGCCCTGATATCTACAATTATAAACCTGTAGTTTGTATCAGCCAAGGCCAACAAAACTACAGAGAAAAACTGTTTATAATTGTAGTATCGGGACCCTGAGTTCAGTGGCTTCTTAACCCTTATGTGCTTTCCATCAAGGGCACCGAGACAATTTGGGAATTGTGCCCTCTGATGGAAGCCCTGGGCTATATCAAGCCACTGCTGCCTGGTTGGATGTGGCAGCACTGAAGCTTTCAGACGCAACCAAATGGCGGAACATGTAGCCCGTACCACGCCAGCAATAGTGGAGGTCCCTAATCTAAATTCATAATGTAGGGATGAAAATGAATTTCCGGTCTCCAGATATCTGAAAAGAGAGAAAACAAAGATGTATTAGACAGAAGAAACACATTCTTACATTTTTAAAACAAACTGAGAATAGCCAAACCGTTTGGCTCACACACCTTCAAGACAATTAGGATTAACAATACAATACAATACATGCAGGATTAACATCCAGCCAAAAACCTCTCTCCCAAGACCACCCCCCTGCCCCCCCCCCGCCACGCGGAACTTCAATATGGTCTCAAAAAGATTTCTACCATATATTAAATATATTAGACATGGACAATACTATTCATTACTTATACATTACACAGGTAATGTTCGGAATATACATCCCATACAACAAACATGGATATAGCTAAAAAGTGGGTCATTCAATGGAAAAAAAGGCAGAACATATTGTCTTACCTTAAAGTCAGAATGAGACGTTCTTCAGGTGACACACTCCGCCGCATGTTGGTGTCCTGGAAAGTCAGAGCAGGACGCAGCTCCCCCAACAAACGATCAACGGTTGCCACCGACATGTGGCAATAATTAAAGAACTTAACAGGGTGCGCATGGAGGTCCGAATACAAAGAAACAAATTGACCTTTGCATGTCCGCTGAGAAATGATCGGATGCACCCACATCCGCTTGCTCGGCGGCTCATCCTCTATCATATCTGGGCGCTCTCCAAAAAAACTAAAGACCAGCCAGTGCAAAAAAACATGGTCAGTTGATGATACATTGAAAGTGGACATCCTGCAAAGGAAAATCCACAAGCCAAAACCACACATAGGCACCAACAATCTCTCACACAAAATATAAATGAGCTGCCCCACCAAAAAAAAACAAAAAGGGGAGTATTTATATGTATTTGCAGTGACCAGGTGACTCCAGAGGAGGGTTCAGGTTTTTTTTACGCGCGTGAAAAACGCATGCAATCCGCATGTCACCCGCACAAAAAAAAACGCATAAACGCAACGCAATCGTATAGATAACTGACAGCACACGCAAACAAAAATGCACTATTTTAACTGAACGCACCCTGAACGCATCCGGATAGAATCCGCGATGCTCGTGTGAAAGGGGCCTAACTGCCACATTGGCAGCTCCGCTGCTGCCACCACATCTCCGTCACTCTAGCAGTCATTAGCACTCTAGCGATATGCCCCCATTGTCCAAGATGGGAATAACCCTTTAAGCGAAACTGCCTCTAAAAATTTGAGGCTATATGGGACCCCTGTATTGATCGATCCGGTATCTGCAGTCCATGGTTGGCACTTACAAGAGGACTCATACATTGATGGCTGACAGGTAGTATGTCAATAGGGAGCCTGAAGCTATGACATTGCTGTGTCCATCTGGAACCAGCTAAGGGTATGTATCAATGGTTGAGCCTTGCTGAAACCTCGAGAGAGCCTCTTCCTTTTCCTTTTCTTTAGGGAGTGAACCCTGAATCTTTATTTCTCCTCTTCTTCTTTGAGTTTTGGCAGCCAACTGTTACTGTGATTGTCTCGCGGAGGGTGAAGGGAAGTGGAGGAGTTAGTTGCGGATTTGCACTTGATCGATACTTATGAATAAATAATTACTATTTATCCTCCTATGTCTGAACTGTTTTGGACACTGGAAACATGGTGTGCATTTTATTTGTTTATGGACAAAACTCAATAAAAAGATACCTGATTTAAAAAAAATAAAATATCCACTGTCAGATTCCTGGACATGGAATCTGTCCTCCTAATGACACTGCAGGACGGCCGGTGTGAGAATGCACCATAGAGCAGGATCCCTTTGCAGGCTCCTTCTCTGCCTGTATGAGCATTGTGAAGCACTAAAGTATGTGAGATAAGCTGTCTCAGAAGGGACCTGAAGTCGCCTCACCTCGAACACACAAGCTGAAGTGTTTTTTAATGACACTCCTCCCAAACGGCAGTGTGTGACTGGTCTTCATTCCTACACTTCAGCTTGTGAGTACGTAGGTAGTGAGGTGAGCTTCATTCCAAAACACATGGACACAGCTGAAGCTGAGCACTTATCTCAGCTGTGAGCTAGATGTAATTTCGTGCTCCAGAGTGCTCATACAGGCAGGGACGGAGTTTACATAGGGCTCCTGCTCTGTGCATTGCATTCTCATACTGGCCGTCCTGCAGTGTCATAAGGAGGATGGATTCTATGTCCATGAATCTGACAGTGGCCATTTTAACTCCTCCATTCATTGTCCCCTAGACCAGTGTTCCTCAACTTCAGTCCTCAGGGCTCTCCTGCCGACCATGTTTTCAGTTTTTCCTTAGTATTGAGCAGGTGATATAATTAGTGTCAACGCATCAGGGCTCACCACATGTATTTATTCTACAGTATGGGATATTCTAAAATCATGACCAACAGGTGGGCCCTGAGGACTGGAGTTGAGAAACACTGCCCTAGACAAAATGAGGCATTATAAATAATTAAAGGCATTCAGGAGTTTATTTATAATACAGTGTTTTTTCTCTATTTTCATTTTTATCTTTCTTGGAGAATCCCTTTAAGCAGCTACTGCACTACACAATTTTCAGGCCAATTACTGGGAGCTAGTGTTCATAGGAACACTCATTCCTGATAACTGGCCTGTATAATTGTGCCACAGATCAACCGATAAATGAGTATGCGCTTATTTGTTGACTAATAGACATGTTTCATGTGAGGAAATATGTATGATTATTAGCAGCACATTTCTCTGTGTAATCAAGGGTCTCTATGTTGTGCCATTCCTTTATTATTTCTACTAGAAGTTATGAATGAATTGCTAGCAGTCTGCAGTAAGGGTACAGAGGGGTGGTAACCAGTTGCGGGGGTGTACACAGGTACACACCCCCAACTGGTTACCTGCCCTCTGTACCCTTACTGCAGACTGCTAGCAATTCATTCATAACTTCTAGGTTAAATGATAATGGAATGGCACAACATAGAGCCATGAGAATAGATTTTCCAGAATTACATGGGGAATGCATGAAGCTATTAAAACAGGCTTGTCAGGAGTGGTCAGGTCCTCTTTAACTCAAACAGGGATCCATTTTTGGGAATATAATTTATTTTTATGCTGGTAGGGACCGCGCTTGAAGTGCACATGTGAAAGCATCTGCGGTACCTTGTCCCAGCTGTGCATCATGCTGTTGAATTTCAAGTAAAGTAAAATGTTCAACCACAGATCCACCTAGTCACTGATGCATGATTATAGTCATTACTTTATTATTCAGTTATGAAAACAATCATCATGCTTCATTCAGCAGGAAGTCACCTTATTAAGATCGCTTCAGTGGGACCTGGATTAAACATGCAAGCCAAGAAATCCTAATTAAAGCTTGCATCTCCAAGCTGTATTAAATTACACAAACATGTCTATATAGTTGTTAGGAGTAAATGAAATGCAAAGCCTGGTTAGTGAAACTTAAAATTGTAATATCTGGAAAATGACGAAAGTTGCCTCTTCATAAATCCTTTGTAATGATTCTATCGCAGCATGAATCGTCATATTAGAAATAACACTTCTAATGTACCCAGTGTACTTATGATTATTGCACAATTAAAATGCGTTTTATTGTAATGACTTGACTCTCGAGCAACTATGCAGCAGGAAATCTTTAATTGGAAAATGACATTTCAGTAGTCACACACTCGCTCCAGGTATGAATCTTAGGCCCAGATGTCCTGCTTTTCTTGTTTGTCACCTTTCATCACAAAAAGTGTAATACCAAGCGATCAAAAAGTCATATCTACCCAAAAATAATACCAATCAAACCGTCATCACATGCCACAAAAAATGAGACCCTACATAAGACAATCAGGCAAAAAATAAAAAAGATAAGGCTTTCGGAAAATGGAGACATACATAATTTTTTTTGTTTCAAAAATGCTTTTATTGTTTAAAACTAAAATATATTTAAAAAACAGACATATTAGCTATCGCTGCATCCTTAACAACCTGCTCTATAAAAATATCACATGAGCTAGCCCCCCTGGTGAACCTCATAAAAAAAATCAATTTTTTGTCACCATACATCACAAAAAGTGTAATACCAAACGATCAAAAAGTAGTATGTACCCCAAAATAGTACTCCAAAAACCCTACATAAGATAATCGCCCGAAAAATAAAAAATAATATGGCTTTCAGAAAAAGGAGACACAAAAATGATTTTCTTTTCAAAAATGCTTCATTATGTAAAACTGAAACAAAAGAAAAATAAAAGTAGACATATCTGATATCGTCGCCTCCATAACAACATGCTCTATAAAAATAGCAACGTGATCTAACCTGTCAGGTAAACACTGTAAAAAACAAAAAGATAAAAACTGTGCCTGAACAGCCATTTTTGGTTACCTTGCGTCACAAAAAGCGTAATATAGAGCAATCAAAAGTAATATATACCACAGAATAGTACCTATAAAAGTGTCACCTTATCCTATAATTTCCAAAATGGGGTCACTTTTTTGGAGTTTCTACTCTAGGAATGCATCTATAAATGTCATATGGCAACTTACAATTATCCCAGTGAAATCTGACCTCCAAAATCCATATGGCGCTCCTTTCCTTCTGAGCCCTGTCGTGTTCCCGTACAGCAGTTTACGATCACATGTGGGGTGTTTCTGTAAACTGCAGAATCAGGGTAATAAATATTGAATTTTATTTGGCTGTTAACCCTTGACGTGCTACAGGAAAACATTAATTAAATGGAGTATCAGCCAAAAAAGTGAAATTTAAAAATGTCATCTCCTTTTTCCTTCAATTCTTGTAGAACACCTAAAGGGTTAAAAAAAGTTTGTAAAATCTGTTTTGAATAACTTGAGGGGTGTAGTTTCTACAGTGGGGTCATTTATGGGTGGTTTCCACTATGTAAGCCCCACAAAGTGACTTCAACTGAAGTGGTCCTTAAAAAAGTGGGTTTCGGAAATTTTCTTGAATTAAAATTACATTTACAAAATGATGCAAATATGAAAGTGGGCATATGGAGAATGTAAAACTCTCATATGATGTATCACTATCTGCCTTAAAAGCAGAGAAATATTTTTTTCCAAATTTTCAGTGAATTTTGGATTTTTTAATAAATAAAGGTGAATTATATTGACTAAAATTTTTCACTATCATGAAGTACAATGTATAGCGAGAAAACAATCTCAGAATGGTTTCGATAAGTAAAAGCATTCCGAAGTTATTGCCACATAAACTGACACATGTCAAGTTTCCAAAAAACGACCTGGTCCTTAAAGGGGTTCTCTGGGAATTAAGAAAATGAAGAAACGTAAATATTACTTTATTACAAATATATTCCCAAATACCTTTCATTAGTTATATAAGGCCCCAGATGAGGAGCAAATAGTAATAGTACCCCTAGTAAACTCACTCATAGCACCTTTCTATTAGGAGGAGGTGCTTTTGCCAACAGTAGATACTCCATATCTTTACCCAAGAGTGCCCCTTCCATGTCTATATGAATAGGTGGGGGAGAGGTCTGCAACAGGGCCATCCACCTCTCCAAGTGAGTGGCTTGCAAATATGTTGTGATTAGAGATGAGCGAATCGAATCCAAATTTCAGGATAAATTTGATTTGCTGCAAAGCCGAATTTCCTCATTCTTCATGGTAGAAAATTAAAAAAAAAAAAAAATAGCATACTTTCCTCCTCCATTTGCTTGTGATGGTCTGGGCGCTGCCATCTTGATTGAATAACTCGGCCAAAATCCTGTGGCCAAGGCCTCCGACTGGTTAGATATTATCAGTAGCAAATCATCTGCGAAGGCAGCCATTTTTGGAGTATTACCTCCCACCTGAAGACCTCTTATGTCAGGGGATTGTCTGAATTTAAGGAGTAAGGTCTCTAGATTTAGCACAAAAAGCGTAGGAGAGAAAGGGCACCCCTGTTGAGTCCCATTTCTGATTATATTTAACCTGTATTCGGGCAGATGGAGAGGAATAGAGAGAAAATATGTCTGAGACAAATTGATCAAGGAATCCAAAGATCTCCAGGGCTTTACGCATATGTCGCCAGCTCACTCTATCAAACACCTTCTCGGCGTCAGTACCAAGGAGGACCAAAGGGGAATTTCTCTGTTTTGCAAAGTGTACAGCATGTAAGACTCTACTGATGTTATGCCTACCCTCCAGTCCTGGGACAAAACCCACTTGTTCCCCCCACAAGCCCAGGCAGCAGTATTGAAATCCGATGACTCAGTAGCCCACCATTTCAGTATTAAGGAAAGAGATGGCTCTGTAACTACCACATAACTCTGGATCTTTTCCTTCCTTACAGAGTATTATAATGTGAGCGGTCAGGTCCAGGGCTCCTACTGGTTGGAATTGTGTGTAAGACCTCTTTTACTTCCTCAGAGGTGAATGGCTTCAACAGTTGGGACTTGTTGAGTTCCGTCAGGGTGGGTACTTTAATCGAACCAAGAAAGGCTGTGTAGATAAATCTGATGCAGGATCCTCACTTTTTGTAAGTTCAGATTTTATCGCTTGGATAAAGGTCTTATTCCTTTGAGATCTTAACAGGTTACATAGAACTTTGAGCTTCTATCTCCATGAGCATAATATTTAAAGTGCACTGATTGCATTACCTTGGCTGATTTAATATTTACCAAATATTTTAATTGAGAGTGCAAAGATGTGAGAGTATTTTGCATTCCAGCATGGAGATTTGAAGCGAGAGAGAATTTATCTGTTCTCTGGCGCTTAACTCTAGTTCCCAAGGCAATTAGATCTCCCAGAATAATGGCCTTATGGGCCCCCCATAATATTGGTGAGGGGGAGTGAGGGATATTATTAGTGGAAAAATATTTGTTAATCTTCTGTTCTATATCTCTTATTGTTGTCATCTTCTATTCTATCACTTAAACACAGTGACTAGGCCTTAGGAGGGATGTCTTGAATCCTTGAGTTGTAATATAACAAGAGCATTGTCCGATATGATGATGGACCCAATTGTTATGTTCTGGACTGTTGGTAAGGAGTTGTTAGATAACATCACATAGTCCAGGCGCTGATAAGAAACATGGACCGGTGAATAAAAAGTGTAATCCTTAACCCCAAGGTTAAAGATTCTCTAGACGTCAGAGATGTGTGAGTCAGATAATGCCACCTGTAGTTTACAGATCTGCCATTAAGCGATGGATGACAAAGATGATGTGCAGTCCATGGTGTGTTCCAGAGTGAGGTTGAGATCACCACCCAATACAAGCATACCTTATTGGAAGGTCTTCAGAGTTTCCAAATTCTGGAGGAGCCACTGGACCTGTTTAATATTGGGAGCATAGTCATTAGCTAAGATTATTATTGTATTCAGGATTTTGCCCTTTAGTAACATATTTCGCCCATATGGGTCTATAAGTTGGGCATGCATAGTAAATGGTGTGTTTCTACCTATGCCAATAGAAACCCCTCTGGCTGCAAATGAGTATGTAGAGTGGTACTAAGTAGTGAAACATTTGCTTACCATATTAGGAATGTGGTGGTGGCGGATATGTGTCTCTTGCAAAAACACTAGGTTTGCCCTCTATCTCCTAAGCACATGATAATCCTGGCTATCATTGAGAGAAACAAGGAAGTGCATAGAGCTGAAAGCTAACCATATTGTGGTACCAAGCCACCCAGCCGGTGAGAAGAGAATATGTAAGGTGTAACTATGTACAAACAAAAATGATGTGCAAATTGTGGGCACTACAAAGACGCATCACTGCGATGTGCTATCAAAAAGGAAGCTGAAGATGGTTAATTAGTGAGGGGGGGTGACATAAGTGAGTGTGCTCAGTTAATCACTAGGAACACCACCCAGCCTATGTGAAAATCAGAACATAACGTTTTAGCATAAAAAATGAATAACAACCACATATGGGAAAATCACTGCTGCCCCGGGACGGCGTAAAACGATATGCTGGAATCAAAAGGGGAAACAGCAACACCACCCCCAGACAACAGCAAGAACCCATTGAGCGTGGGCAAATCATTACATAATGATAAAAAGAAAAGAGCAGAGAAACAAGTAGAAATCATCTTGGAGGAGGCTATGGCACTTGTAGGGCACTGTGGCTGTCATTTATGGCACAACTATGGATATAGTGGAAACCTAGAGGGCTTTGGATGAGATTTATTGGACATTTATGTTTACTGTTATGGGGAAACTGTGACTGGCATTTGTAGTGAGGGGTGGATGGCACTTTAGGAGGAACAACAAACTATGGCAAGCAGTTATGGAGGCAGTGGATGAAATGTTTGGGGCATTGACCAGCACTAATATGGCGTTGTCAATGGCTGTCTCTTATGGTAGCATTGTGGTTGCACTGTTAGATGGGCATAGTGACTAGTACTTATGGGGGCACTGTGGATGGCATTTGTAGGGGCACTATGGTTGTCACCTCTGGCATCAGTGTGGATAGCTGTTATGTTTGCAATATTGCAGGGAGTGGTCGGAGCAATTTGGATTTCACTTATGGAGACTTAGTAGAAGGCAGTATGGGGGCACAGTGGCTTTCAATTATGGAGGTACTGTGGGTGGCAGTTATGGGGGCACATTGGTTAGCAGTAAGGAGGGCACATGGTTGATATTACCCCTGGCATCACTGTGGATAACACCTGTGAGGATCAGCATTGCTGGGATTTTTTTGGGTAGCTATGGCTGCCAGTTATGGAGACAGCAGATGAAATTTATAAGGGCATTTGTCGGCACTTATATGGTGTGGTCACTCGCTAACTCTAATGGTCACATTGTGGATAGCACTAGGGGCCCACAATTGTAAGATCTGCAGGAGTGCTGTGGATGGCACTAACTATGGTTGGCAGTTAGGGCTCGTTCACATCACCGTTCAGCCCTTCCGTTCTTCTGCTCCGTTATAGGAGGAGGAGAACAGAAAGGACGGATTCGGCACATAACTGAGCCCAACGGAGCCTAAGGGACCCCCTTAGACTATAATGGGGTCTGTTAGGTTTCCGCTCAGAAGATGATTTTTGAAGCGGAGACAAAAGTCTTGTGTGCACAACTTTTGTCTCGCTCCAAAAATCATCTTCTGAGTGGAAACCTAACAGACCCCATTAGAGTCTATGGGGTCCGTAGGCTCCGTTCAGCTTAGTTATGTCCTTAATCCGTCCTTTCCGTTTTCCTCCTCCTATAACGGAGCAGGAGAACGGAAGGGCTGAACGGTGATGTGAACGAGCCCTTGACGAAATGTCAAGGGCTCAGTCTGGCACTTTTGGTAAAGGGGCACAATAAGGATACTGGTACTGTGATTTGTGGCATTATTTCTGTACTGTGATGATACAGTCATGAGAAAAATCTGTTCCAACGTACATCTTAGGCCTCATTTACCAAGGACTGTCTTTGTTGCCCCTAGCGACCAATCAGAGCTCAGCTTTCATTTCTTTACTTGCTCTGAAAAAATGAAAGCTGCTTTCTGATTTGTTGCTATGGGCAATGAAGACAGTCTTACTGGTAGATAGCTTTGATGAATGAGAACCCATTCCTCAAAGGGGAGGTGCGCCTATGCTACTATTTATTTTATTTAATCCCCTAATATTACAGTACATATATAATATGCATTCATATATTTAGCTCAGACGTTGTTTTAATGTATGTACAAAATGGGACATGTGGCTAGGTTTGCAATTTTTCAACGCCATAAAACTGGTGTAGAAGATTGATCCATTCACTCCCCAGGGTTCAACTGAACAGTCGTTCTCCCTTGGTGTCAACAGCAACTGTGAAACGGTTCTCTGCATTGCCATCTTGGTTATTTCATAATAATTTTTATTCAATTAAAATGGCGTCAACCATCAAAGACCATAGACAGCAGCAGCGGACAGGAAGCGACAAGGGAGACGCACGTGTACACTATGTACGCCGTCTCCTCATACAGCTGTTCAGCAGGGGTGCTGGGTGTTGGACCCCCACCGATCTGATATTGATGACCTATCCTGATGATAATTCATCAATAGTAAAAGCCCGGAAAACCCCTTTAAAGTAGCTCAGCTTCCTTTCAATTACCTAGAGTCCGGAAACCCCCAGACAATAATCACCATGTTTTAATGATAAAGCTTGCTATGAGAGGAGTACAGAAATATGCATTTTAATCCGCTTGTAACAGTAAATAACCCTGCTAATTTTGCTCATATTTCCATTAATAACATGCATTGTTCTGCAAGAAGGAGCAGCATTGAGACCTAAAAATGTACTGAGCTTGATATCAAATTCTAATGCCTAAGGCTCAGACAAAGTGCTTCTATCACACTAAGTGAATTCCCTTTACTAATTAAGAAAAGAATGCTTACCTTACAGAGAGGCCATTAGCTTGAATTAGACACACAATCTTTAAAATATGTTTCGCTTTAGTTAATCCTTATGGACGTTCCTAGAGATGCCAGTTTAATTTTCAGAAAATGGACACTGGGAATTAAAATGTATACCTTGTGAATCCAAATTGCCCCTAAGCAATTCTGTATACTGTGTAAACTGGTTTCTTTTAGAGACTGGGCAAGTATCAGCTTGGGGCTCAGAAGTACAGATGGATGAAATCCAAGTGGAATACGTGTAGGAATGTGCAGACAGAAGAATTTAATAAAGATGATTTTCACCCTGGTAAAACATAGAGCAGTAGCAATATGGGGAGATCTCCCTACGTCTGTTTTTGTAGTGTTCACATGCACATGCCTCCTAATTGTGGTGCTTATGTGCAGGCTCTGCACCACCTGCTCATGCCACACACTTTTTGAAAAAGGGGCAAGCGGGCACAAAACCCCTATAAGTTGCAAAATATGCCAAACTGTTTGATGCCAGTTTTCTGGCTTATAGGGGTTGATAAAAGTTCCCTTTTGTTTTAATCATACCATGTTTAATATAAAACAACTGCGTTATTTTGTGGTATTTGAGTTCAAATTGCTTTGATTTAACTGCATTGGTTAAGAAATAAAGGCACTGCTTTATCATTCCTTCACTCCAGAATTGTGGATTCAAAAAGTTGTAAAATAGGGCTTTTGAGACTTTTGGTCTCACTTGTGCAAACATTTTGTAACTTTTTGCAATTTTACACCACACGCTCCATTTATTAAGCAGCATTGTGACATTTGATAAATGTGGCATGAAGTAATCCAACAAATACTCAAGCAAAACTGACTTCAAGTATCCCCCTCATGGTAAATTCACCCAAAATGTGCCTCTCTTTAGGTGACCTTTCAGAATAATGTTTCAAGTGAGTCTATGTGAGGAATATCACTGTATCTAACCATTATCAGATTTGTATTCTGCATTTTTCAACAGCTTTCCCCTCTGTGGTTCCGATCTCCAGTTGTCAGTAGCTGCTTAGTGGGTAGAGACTATCTGTTATGATGTTTGCCATACCCTACACACAGACACTAAAGGAAATTTTTCGTTCTGAGCAGTGTAGATATGAATCCAGTACCTCTGATACAGTAAAACACTTATTATTAGCTTCTGGGGCATGTGTGTGTGTGTGTGTCTGCTTCTTTCTCACTCTGTTCCTCGTTCTCTCTCCATAGACTTCTGGGGTAGTATTTAATCAGATCTGTTACTGCCAGTCAGGGGAATGTCAGCTCCAGTAAGCAGGGGAACAGGAGAGCAGGACAGGCCAGACAGGTGCTGGTAGTGGGAGACTCAATTATTAGGGGTACAGAGAGGGCAATCTGTCACAAAGACCGGGATTGTTGAAGTGCAAATATGAATATGTCTCTGATCATTTGGAATCCATTGGGTCTGATTGAATTATTCTTCCCTCTGAGTGAATTGAAGACTGTTTGGCAGTGTTTGTATATGAATAGTTAAACTGTGTCCTTGTCATTTGTCTTACCTGTTTGAGACCTTGTATATTTCTGTTAGATGAAATGAAACAATGAAACTGGTAGGGAAATGTTTGGGGAAAGCTTTGTTCATTCTATCTGATAGACTGGCCACAGAAAACATGTGTACAAGGTATTGTTCTATGTATTTGATGATGTGTAAATGAACAATGATCTGTTGGGAAAGGTATATGTGCAGGACAATTAGCATTATCTGCATAGTTTGTCTTGGGATTCTGATTTATTGCGTATCTGAGAATTGGCCACTCCAAGGTTCATAATAATACCAGAAAACCAATATACGCACAGTGACCATCATACATTGTGTAATCTAGCTACATTCCATTAGGGGGTGAAGCTCTTTGGTTAAAACAGTCTAAAAGCTGGACAGTTTCAGCAAGACATTGGAGTTCACCTAGGAGGAGACGTCTTGCCTAGGAAAATGGTTCCCAATCGAGTCTCTGATAGTCTCGCTGAAACGGGCTCCCCAGCTGATGTGTATTGCTATCGGATGATGCTAACTCAATTGGTGATGTATGTACCTTCATTCTGGATGTAGTTAGGACTCTAGATGAAGTGTGGTTGTAAATATGTAATTAGTATTTGTGTTATCCTTTGTCTTACCCCTTATTGTTTGTAAGTGTTGTATTTGGTGTATTTACCGTATTTTGCTAAAAAGGACATATATTTGCCTAATTATTCTTATTCCCTCAATAAATGTACTTGATTATTTTACTATTTTTAACGCGGTGTGGGTTGTCTCTCTTTAAAGAGTATCTGAACCTAAAATGGTGTATTTGTTAGCAAGTTACCTAATTTGTTAGCAATACAATTGTCGAACGGTGTGTTGTCTTCCTGGCGCTCGAGTTTGACACATCGCGGATTGACAGATTACTGGGAGGACCTGGAGAAGATCCAGCAGTCATGGTCCATATCGGGACCAATGACAAAGTTAGAGGTAGATGGAGCATCCTTAAACTTTTAGGGATTTAAGTAATAAGCTTAGAGCAAGGACCTCAAAGTTAGTGTTTTCCAAAATACTACCTGTACCACGAGCCACACAAGAAAGGCAGTGGGAGATTAGGGAGGTAAACAAGTGGCTCAATGGGGCAGCTGTTTTGGAGGAGAAGTTGGCTAGAAGGTTGGAGGAGTGTTTAAACTAGGGACTGGGGGAAGGGAAATTACATAAGAGGGGAAGATAGTGCAGAGAGAGACCTGGGACAAGATAATGGAACTGGGGGAGGAATGGATGATAGCTATGACTGGGCAGTTAAAATACAGGGTTACTGTCTGTTTAGAAAGGATCGTCAAAACCAGAGAGGGGGAGGGGTTTACCTTTATGTAAAGTCCTGTCTAAAGCCCACAGTCCGGGAGGATATAAGTGAGGGACATGAACATGTGGAGTCACTATGGGTAGAAATACATGGAGGCAAAAACAATAATAAAATACTAATAGGAGTTTATTATAAACCACCTAATATACCAGAGTCCACAGAAAATCTACTTCTAAACGAAATAGACTAGGCAGCAAATCATAATGAGGTCGTTATGGGGGACTTCAACTACCCAGATATAGACTGGGAAACTGAAACCCATACATCTTATAAAGAAAACAGGTTCTTGGCAATAACCAAAGCTTTCCCAACTGGTTCATGACCCGATTAGAGGGACAGCCATACTGGACTTAGTATTAACCAATAGACCTGACAGAACAACAGATGTGCAGGTTGGGGGACACCTGGGAAATAGTGATCATAATATATTAACCTTCACATTGTCATTCAAAAGAGTGTTTTTTCAGGGAGAAACAAAAATACCAAACTTCAAAAGAGCTAAATTTAGCCAACTAAGAGAGGCCATAGGCCTAACTAACTGGGACAAAGTCCTCAAAAATAAAAATACAGCCACAAAATGGGATATTTTTAGAAGCATCCTAATAACTAATTGTGAGAGGTTAAAGGGGTTCTATAGTTCTTTAAAACTGATCTATCCTCTGGATAGATCATCAGCATCTGATCGGCAGCGGTCCGACACACGGGATCCCCGCCGATCCGCTGTTTGAGAAGGCAGCGGCGCTGCATGAGTGCCGCGGCCTTCTCTGTGCTTACCGCAGGCCCAGTGATGTCACAACTAGTATCACTGGCCTGGGTGGGGCTAAGCTCCATTCAAGTGAACAGAGCTTAGCCCCGCCCAGGTCAGTGACGTCACTGGGCCTGAGGAAAACACAGAGAAGGCCACGGCGCTCCTGCAGCGCCGCTGCCTTCTCAAACAGCTGATCGGCGGGGGTCCCGGGTGTCAGACCGCCGCCAATCAGATGCTGATGATCTATCCAGGGGATAGATCATCAGTTTTACAGAAATGCAGAACCCCTTTAAGGAACAAGAAAAAAACAATGTGGATAAATAGAACTGTAAAAAAAGCAATAAATGACAAAAAGACAGTATTTAAACCGCTAAAACAGGAGAGTAGTGAGGAAGCATTGAAAAACCAAAAGGAAAAAAATAGAATATGTAAAAGACAAATAAAAGCAGCCAAATTAGAGACCGAGAGATTAATTGCCAAAGAGAGTAAAACTAACCCTAAAATGTTCTTCAATTATATAAATATAAGTATAAACCTGAAGGTGTTGGCCCCTTACAGAGTAATGAAGGGGGAGTTGCAGAGAGTGATGAAGAGAAAGCAAAGCTACTAAACTGTATTCACTGAGGAAAATAAACTGTCAGATGAAATGTAGAATATAAAAGTAAATTCCCCATTTAAAGTGCCCTGTCTGACCCAGGAAGAAGTACAGCGGCGTCTTAAAAAGATTAAAATAGACAAATCGCCAGGACCAGATGGCATACACCCCCGTATCCTAAGAGAATTAAGTAATGTCATAGACAGACCCTTATTTCTGATATTTAAGGACTCTATACTGACAGGGAGTGTTCCACAGGATTGGCGCATAGCAAATGTGGTGCCAATATTCAAAAAGGGTCCAAAATAGAGTCCGGAAACTAGGCCAGTACAACATCTGTTGTGGGTAAACTGTTTGAAGCTTTTCTAAGAGTTGCTATCTTGGAGTACCTCTATGAAAATAACCAAATAACTCCATATCAGCATGGCTTCATGAGGGATCGGTCATGTCAAACTAATTTAATCAGTTTCTATGAGGAGGTAAGTTCTAGACTTGACCGCGGCGAATCAATGGATGTCGTATATCTGTACTTCTCCAAAGCATTTGACACTGTACCACATAAAAGGTTAGTATATAAAATTAGAATGCTTGGCCTGGGAGAAAATGTCTGTATGTGGGAAAGCCACTGGCTCAGTAATAGAAAACAGAGGGTGGTTATTAAGGGTACATATTCAGATTGGGTCACTGTCACTAGTGGGGTACCACAGGGGTCAGTATTGGGCCCTATTCTCTTCAATATATTTATTAATGATCTTGTAGAAGGCTTGTACAGTAAAATATCCATTTTTGCAGATGACACTAAACTGTGTAAAGTAATTAACACAGAAGAGGACAGTACACTGCTACAGATGGATCTAAATAGATTAGAGGCTTGGGCAGAGAAGTGGCAGATGAGGTTTAACACTGACAAATGTAAGGTTATGCACATGGGAAGAAATAATGCAAGTCACCAGTACATACTAAATGGTAAAACACTGGGTAACACTGACATGGAAAAGGCAACAGCAAACTAAGCTGTAGAAACCAGTGTCAGACAGCTGCTGCCAAGGCCAATAAGATAATGGGTTGCATCAAAAGGGGCATAGATGCCCGTGATGAGAACATAGTCCTGCCACTTTACAAATCACTAGTCAGACCACACATGGAGTACTGTGTACAGTTCTGGGCCCATGTGAACAAGGCAGACATAGCAGAGCTGGAGAGGGTTCAGAGGAGGGCAACTAAAGTAATAACTTGAATCGGTGGACTACAGTACCCAGATAGATTATTAAAATTAGGGCTATTCACTTTAGAAAAAAGACGACTGAGGGGAGATCTAATAACTATGTATAAATATATCAGGGGTCAGTACAGAGATCTCTCCCATGATCTATTTATCCCGAGGACTGTGACTGTGACGAGGGGACATCCTCTGCGTCTGGAGGAAAGAAGGTTTGTACACAAACATAGAAGAGGATTCTTTATGGTAAGAGCAGTGAGACTATGGAACTCTCTGCCTGAGGAGGTGATGATGGTGAGTTCACTAAAAGAGTTCAAGACGGGCTTGGATGTTTTTCTGGAGTGTAATAATATTAAAGGTTATAGTTACTAGAGAGGGGTCGTTGATCCATGGAATTATTCTGATTGCCTGATTGGAGTCGGGAAGGAATTTTTTCCCCTAGTGGGGAAAATTGGCTTCTACCTCACAGGGGTTTTTTGCCTTCCTCTGGATGAACTTGCAGGATAACAGGCCAAACTGGATGGACAAATGTCTTTTTTTGGCCTTATAAACTATGTTACTACGTTAGGCTCCATTCACACGTCCTGTTTCTCCTTCCTGATTCGATCCTGATTTTTTCAGGACCCATTGAAATGAATGGATCCAGATCAGGATCAGAATCGAATCAGGAAAGAAAAACAGGACGTGTGAATGGAGCCTTACTGAGCTGAAAATACATCTTGTATCCAAAGACAGATATATCAAGTAAGTCAGAGTGAGTTAATTGATTGGGGAGGAGGGGTAAAAAAAGAACAGAGTATGGTAAGTGGAGAAAATGCATGTTTTCTCATAAGAAATATTACAAAGTTTCTTATATTCACCAGCACTGTTGATTTAAACAAAGGTTTGTTGAGTACAGTAACTGCTTAAAGTAGATCTTAAAGGGATTTTCTGAAATTTTGATACTGATGACCTATCCTCTGGAGAGAAGGCCACAGCGGTCGCAGAAGTGCCAGTGCCTTCTCAAACAGCTGATCGGCAGGGGTCCCAGGAGTTGGACCCCCACAGATCAGATTCTGATGACCTATCCTGAGGATAGATCATCAGTATCAAAATCTCAGATAGCCCCTTTAAAGTCAGTGTCCGCCAATGAATCTGTAGGCAGGTTCGGAATTGCCCACAGGGAAGCAAGTGAATACTCCGCTGTGCCCCTGAACAAGTGTGGGCCCCTGAACAAGGCTGACCTGTTGCATGTGCGCTTGGCAGCAGAACGTATCTGTGTTGGTTCCATGTTCATATGTGCCGCAAAGCTGAGAAAAATGAAGCTTTAATATATGCAAATGAGTCTCTAGGAGTAACAGAAGCGTTGCCCTTACTCCTAGAGAGTCTGCTTTCTCAGCAACTGCAGCGTCCTCTGCACTTTGATAGGAGGCCACTCAGGGCCAGGTGTGAACTCTTTTCACTGCCTGACCCTGTCAATCAAAGTGCACTGGGCGCGGCAGTTACAGAGAGAGCTGAGCTTGTAGGAGTACCAGCAACGCCCCCGTTGCAGTTCAAAAAAACTTGGTCGTAGCAGGCTGGATTTTACAGGTGCAGATCACACCCTTGTAAGACCTACAATTATGTAACACCTCCCAAGACATTCCAGGACTCAGGACGCAAAATGGTCTTTTCTATTAAAAATTATTTGAACTGCAATACTGAATGTGTTGTATATATCATAACTTGTACTGTGTGCGATTTAATCTATGTGGGCAGTACCACAAGGAAGTTCTAGAATAGGATATTAGAACACCTGAACTATATAGACAATCCTCAGCTTACAAATATTTCCAATGCTCTTCTAGGTCATTTAAGGCGTATGCCATTGATAGAATCTACACGCCAAAAAGAGGAGGAGACATCAAACATAAATTATTGAATAAAGAGGCATACTGGATATTCCATCTCGAGTGCAAACAACCACATTGATTGAATCTACGTAAACAACTCATGTACCACTATTAATATATGCTGTCTCGCTTATGTCCCTTTGCCTTTAGAATCTCGCTTGGGTTTTGCTGCGCTGTCAGTGAGGACATAGAGGTTATGTCCCCTCAATAAAGTTATTATATGTTTTTCATTATACACATCTTTTCATATTGAAGCTTGTGCATGACCCTTATTATATGCATCATTGTGACAGCGCAGCTCACCCTTGAATTTTTCTTTCTAATTTTAAGGGTTAGGTATAACTAAGCACATTGTTCACACCTGTTCCGCACACATTGTTCCGCACCTATATCAAGATCGGAGCGGGGAGCGCTGTGTCTGGAGGACCCCAGGTATCCTCCTCTATGGGAGTAGCTCCCCGCTACTACCCCTTCCATTCATTTCTGTGGAGCCGACGGAAATTGCCAAGCCAGAGATTAGGAAAAGGCAGGGAAAGCTTTGAAAACACCTGAAATACTAGTCCGAACTCCATGTCAGGGCATCTCCACACAGTATGTATAGTAGCAGACGATAATATCTGTGAGTGATAACATGACATATTAGGCCAAAATCTGTGTGTGTGCATCTCCACACAGTTCGAATTAAATTTTTTTTGGTTGATGTTTGAGAAAACAGCATGTACATGTCTTACAATATGCAGGGTAGCAGACGATAATAACTGTGTGCAATAACATGACATAGTAGGCCTAAATCCGTGTCTATGCATCTCCACACAGTGTAAATGTGCTTTTTTCAGTTTAAGTTTGGGAAAACAGCATATACATGTCTTACAATACAAATTAGGGTTGTCATGATAACAAAATTTTGATTCGGTTTCGATACCATAAAAAAGTATTGTGATACTCGATACCATTCGATACCACGCGAAAAAAATAAAAACACCAAAAAAACCCGTGTGTATTCCGCATTTTATAAAACGTCCAGCCCATAATAGAACAGTCCTATCCTATTTTTTTGGGGGGGGACAAGGTGACTAAAAAATGGCGAATCGTGCGGTTTTTATTTTTTTTTTTTCTATTACGGCCTTCACTGCATAGGAGATATTTTTTAAAATTTTAATACTTTGGACTTTTCAGACGTGGCGATACCTAATATGTTTATTTATTTATTATTTATATATTTTATATGTAAAATTGGAAAGGGGGAATTTAAACTTAATATTTTGGTGTTTGTTTTTTTTTTAACTTTTTTTTAACTTTTTATTTTCAATTAGCCCCCTTAGGGGCTAGAACCCTTGTCCTATGCACCCTAATAGAGCTCTATTAGGGTGCATAGGACTTACACTCTCCCTGCTGCCCTATGCTTTGTGCACAGGGCAGCAGGGAACTTACCATGGCAGCCAGGGCTTCAGCAGCGTCCTGGTTGCCATGGTAACCGATTGGAGCCCTGCGATTACACTGCTGGGGCTCCGATGGTAATCTACCACTGCACCACCAATGAAGAGGGGGGGGGTCGCCTGTGGCCACTGCCACCAATGATTTAATACTGGGGAGTTGGGGGGGGGGGGAGAGTGCACTGCGCCACCAATGAACATTACTATCATTTAATACAAGTACAGGAGCGGGTGCTGGGGCAGAATCACATAGCCGGCACCAGACCTGTATGATAGGGAGCTGCGATACGCTGCACTTAACCACTCAGGTGCCGCACCTGAGGAGTTAACTACCGCTGATCCAAAGTATTAAAAAAACACGCGCTTTTTTGGGTGTTTTTATTTTTTTCGCGTGGTATCGAATGGTATCGAGTACATACTTTTTTATGGTATCGAAACCGAATCAAAATTTTGGTATCGAGACAACCCTACTACTACTTCTGGCCGGATAGCTGGTCCTGCTACTACCCACATTCTGGCTCTGGATCTTTCGTTTGGAACCCTTCCATATCCCTGACATTTTTGAGCCTAAGGCCCCTTTCACACGGGCATCGCGGATTCAGTCAGTTTTGACTGCGATTGCGTACGTTCGTTCATTTTTTTCCGCGCGGGTGCGATGCGTATGAATGCATTTCGCACGCGCGTGATAAAAAACTGAATGTTTACAAACAACATCTCTAAGCAACCATGCGTTAAAAATGCATTGCACACGCACAAACATTTACTTGTGTGCGGATGCAATGCGATTTTCATGCAGCCCCATTCACTTCAATGGGGCCAGGGCTGCGTGCAAAACGCAGAATATAGAACATGCTGCGATTTGCACGCAACGGCGAACTCTGGTGCCAAAACGCCATGTGAAAATCCCCATTGAAATGAATGGGTCAGGATTCAGTGAAGGGTGCAATGCGTGATGCATTGCGGAAACATCGCCCATGTGAAAGGGGCCTAAATGTACACAGTCACAGAAAATATGGAACGGTTTGCAAATCTGGTTTCTGGACCTTAAAGACGCAATACGATGTCCATCCCTTTCCACAAACACACTGACACTGCTACTGACAGTTGATTTTGGAAATACTTCTGTTTCGGTACCACTAACAGATTTGTGCCTAATGTCTTTTGCTCATTAAAATATGCAAATTCAAAAAAAAAATTGCTGAGACTTCTCCTTGTCCTCTACTTCATCGTGAGACAGCAATAACGGAATGTTTGACCATGAAAAAAACTATTCTCCACCAACAATTGGCTTGTCTACAAGATAAGCCCCAAATTGATGGTGGTGCAGTTGCTGCTGTACCAATCTAGTAGTGCCTTGTACTCTCACGTGGCAGAGAATGCGGGCTGTATCTTGCGATTCTCATACAAAGTGGACACCTGGAACAGCTGTTATGAGCAGGGACAGTACATGTCTTTCGCGGCCCACTGGGTAAATGATTTTTGCAGTAGCAGAAAGGCAGCACCAAAGCAACATGGCCCAACCCCCCCCCCACGCACACACACACGATTGCATCAGGCTGGCTCCCACAGCAGGCACTTATCTGCCTGCTCCCTGGACACTCTCTTTCTTCTTTCTTACCCAGCCTCCATCTCAGGAGGGTTTTCAGTGCCACAGGGGTCATGCTGACCCCAAAATGGATCAAGTTGTCCTCTACCAGTGTCCAAAATGTCACTTTTGTCAAAAAGAACAAAGCCTGAATTCGGGAGGATCTTCACATTCTTCCGGCTGAGGCCAGTGAATAGATCTGGCCTTGCTGGCAGTGCTTCGTCTTGCCACTGTTGCTGTCTGCCTGCTGTCCTGCCTATCGCCATCATGCTGCTGCTGCTCGCCTTCCAACATGTTCCTTATGACTGCTGCTGCTGCCTCCATTATGACACTGCTGAGGGAAAAAGCAAAAGTTCATACAAAATGAACGAAAAGTGATACAAGGTAACATGTTTTCCTAAAAATTCTGATTCTTAGGAGACTAGTGGGAGTCATATACCAATTTCCAGGGGAATTTGGAACCAATTTGTTTCAGGTCTGAACCGAACTTTTTGCAAAATTTGGCTAACCTGAACCGAACCTCGAATGGTTCGCTCATCTCTAGTGCTAATGTCCATCATTTGTTAGAGCAAAATTCATTGTTATTATTATCTATCTGCCTGTCTATCCATCCATCCATAACTGACACTGCACACAGAGGAGTGGTTATTGAAGGGAAGAAAAAGAAGCGCTGTGAGCATGTATTACATTTCCTGTATTACAAGGCTCCACTACAGCACATAACCAACAACAAGTGAAAATCACCACTAATTTTCCACAGGGTGCAATGGTAGGCTAGTACAATAAGACAGTTTTGATAGGGAAAGTGATAATGATATCTTTTGGATGGGATACATTTACAGTATATTAGTGGACAACCCCTTTAATAAGGATCACAACCCACTCTCCATGGCTCAACCTACTGTCCCCGTGGGACTGCTCCCTCACTGGACTGACCTATAAATACAATCGCCCCTGTCCCTTCCAGAAGTTACTTAAAAACCTCTTTATTTTTATATTCTTTCGAGGTATGAAACAGGACTTATGTTGAAAGATTTCAATCAGCGACACAGTTTTTACTCCATACAGAAAATACATGGATAAATGACAAACCTCCCTAACGCACACATGGCTGGAGTCCCTCCTTAAACGGTCGCCCACTATGATAAAGTCACTCTCAGTTATGTATGATCATATCCTCTACTCATGTACCCCAGTTTAGACACACTTTATTGAGCAATTGCAGCTCAAGCTTAAAGACCCTGAATTGCGATTTGTGCTGTTTAGATCACATGGTTTTTCTAGATGTATCAGAATTCAGGAGAACTGAATTGTAAACCAGATGGTACAGAACACCTGCCTTTCTCCACTTCTGATATCCAACCATACTTGAAATTTACTGGTGATTCCATCAAGTCATGGAGATCGTTTCCTGTATCCCCTGGTACTGTCCACTAACCTCCGACTTCTGGAAAATTACTTCCATAGGGATAGACCCTGCTCTTATCCTTTGTAGAGGCCTAATTCCACTTTACACCATGTAAACATAACGTACCGTACCTATCCTTCTACCAGCTGCCAAACTACTCATACCCATCATGTAGTGTGAATTGGATGCACCCACTCTACAAGTATGGATCAGTAAGTGCAACTCATTTACAGCATGGAGGAAGTTTTCATTGGGAACTAATGTCTAGAGGTATAGTCTTACAAATTTGGAACCCTTGAAAAGACCCGGGAAAATCTGGTCAAACCCCTGAGGCTCCTCCCTAATACTGCCAAATAAAAGACCTTCACGAGGCTCACTCTAAATTGACCTATTCAACTACATGCACACCTCCTGTCTTGCAGATTTTAAAATAGATTATACTGGACATACAGACCGAATTCACACCCAAATTTGCATTCTGTTATTAAGTTCCCCTTCCACCTCCTATCAGTGGGCCTTACATGGGAATGACCATGCTATTGGCTGATGTTCTTGTTTCCTTTATACATGACTTGTCTATAATTAAGACAAACATTTTCAGCTTGGATTTACTTGCTTATTGTAAACCTTCTGTTTCTTCAATAAAAAGAGATTGAACAGCAAAAATGAACAAAAAATCCAATGAGGGTGAATGTGACATTCAACTGAAAATTTTATACTGTACTAATTACTCTGGAGCATCTTTAGCGATAATACACCTTTTGTTTCTTTCACGTTGAAATGTACAGAATATTGGCCAGTTACACTTGTCTTCTGTGTATAGCCCACTCAGTTGGAGCAGGTGTTTTCATGGAGCTCGGTGCCTTGCTGATGCAGCTGTAGTCTTTGAACATCTGAACAGAGGAGCATAAACAGACTGAATCCTCTTCAAAGGGCATACCAGCCAACACTGAATGAAAGCTTCATCAAGTGCCTTCTTATAGCACTGGCAATCACTACGCATTTTGAGAGAGCTCTAGTTTTGTCTATTCAATCCAGATATCTTTGTATACAAGCAATGCTGAATGCTGCTTTTTGACTGAATTTTTTGAGTTTTTTTATTCTTTTATTTTTATTTGACTTTCCAGATAAAAAACACAAATCTTGGAATCTTGCGGTTTTCACACTAGAGCAGTGACCATAAACTTACATTTGCTTTCTGTAGCTCACTTGTCAGCTTTGCTGTATATACAGGCACAGGATGAGGAGAATCATCGTTCATTGGAACAATCGTTTCCAAAAATTGGTCTGTATAATAGTGCCACCGATCAGCCAATAGAAAGGCAAATGCTCATTTGTTGGTTGATTTGCATCTTTCTTCTGAAAGAAAGATGTATGATTATTGGCAGCACATCTCCCTTCTACATTGACTTTGCATCTGCCTGTGCAGTAGACCAATGCAAACTAGCATCGATGGATGTGTTTATCGTCTATCAGCATTCGTGATCTGAATATTGGGCAGTCTAATAGGGCCCTTAAAGGGGTTGTCTCACCTGCTAATATTGTAGGGGAATCTGCATACAGTGCGGATTTCTATGTAAAACATTGCATGTAAATCCACAAAATTTATTGCATTTTTACGCCGTTTTTGTGGCGATTTTGTGGGACAGGTTCCCTTTAAATGCCTCTTCTTTTATAAAGCACATACTAAGTTATAATGGGTTTTCTTTACATATTGCTCTTTTGCTTGTTTTTTACCTACTCTTTAATGAAATTGAACCTAAATCCTCACTGAATGCATTTGCTTATTTAACTACCCTTTATTATCATGATGACTGTGCCGTTCAACCCACCATAAGTTACTCATCTCAGGTGAAGTGAAATTACATCCGTGGGCTCATACATACAATTATCACATTTATCATGGTACTGTCTTCTTCCAATTCATGGATTATGTAATATATAATCTAAACAGGAGCAGCACCAGTCATACAGACAGAGCTTGGATCAAATGCAGCTACCACATCAGCATCTGGCTTACCTCTATGTTCTCAGGTATATAAATGTCACTTTATAGTACCGTAGCTATAACCATATCAGTTACATCTAATACTTTTTTTTATTGAAATATAATTCTATTTTACAATATATTTTGTATTGATTCTTTTATAACTGTAAAGTGTATGGAAAGATAATAAACTTTATAGTTTATCTTGTTAAAGCAAAATTCCCTTTTTTTCCATTGGTCAGTTGCCTTATACAAACACAATATTAAATTGTGTTTTAATATTTAAAAAAAATAAATTAATTAACGGATCCCCAAAATACAGATAACTTCCATGTGCATCCTGTATTTTTCTCACTCCCATCAATAGAAAGTACCATTATCGTCTTCAATACAGACAAGAATAGGACCTACTCTATAATTTGTGGAAATTAATGGGTCAGTGTGCTATCCAAAGAAAATGCAGATAGCACATGGATGGAAAACACGGTCCTAGTGCTGTTTCCATCTGCTTTAAGAGCAGAAAAACAGATTTCAAGCTGTAACTAATGACGGACACCAATGGCGCATTGACTTCCATCATGGTGTCCATCATTTTCGTACACAAGCTTAGAGACAGGGACGTAGCTATAGGGTGTGCAGAGGTAGCAGGCCCAGGAGCCTCAGGGGGCCCAAAGATCCTAAAAAGTGCATGCTGGTCATGTAACACCTCTGGTTGGAAGGAAGGGGTTAGGTCAAGAATTTCGCATGGGGGCGGGGCGTTTAAATTTTTACCTCAGGCAGCATGAAGGCTATTTGCTCCCCTGCCCCTGGCCACAAAGCACTGAGTGAAGGGGGCCCAAGCTCAACTCTTGGACCAGGGCCCATGAGCCCTTAGCTATGCGCCTGCTTAGAGATATCCATTAAGAGTGAAACGGTGGGATGGAGTGGGGCAAGCTTCACTTGGAGTGTCGAGATCACTGTCCCCTCAATTTCTAACAGTTCATTTGCATATGGTGCCCAAGCAAAATAAAGTAGTTTTGCTGAAAAGTTATGCATCAGACAAACTACCCAAAAACATCATTGGGGACATGATAACCAGAATTGTGAGGTACTCCGGGTAGTTGGGGGGCCACTATGGTGGTGATAGTTTCCCTTCAAACCATATCCAAATCTATTTCTGCCATAAAACATAAGGCTATCAAGCAGAATACCATAATATTTGTTCATTAGTTCTTTTATTAGTAATCCAAACATGGGATGTTGACCCTCTAGAATTACCAGCACAGCCCTGCCTTATTCAGAAAACAAACCAGAATCTTCTTGACCGAAATCCAGACTTCAATCTTCTCATAGCTCTGTGAACAAATGCCATGCCTCAGTCTTTGGAGATATCTGTGAACATGAGAAAAACAATTTCAATGTTCGTCTGGCTGGAAAAGGTTATAAAGACGTTGGCATATAGTGTAGAAATAATGTATTCTTTCCAACAGAAATCATAAGAGAAAGGTATATAATATTCCAAGAGATCAAAAAGAACCTCAGAATACTGCCTGAAGGGCTTGTAGACGTTTCTTGTAAACACTGTTCAAGAATAGTGTGCATAGATGATAGGAAGGACAAAGCCATTGATCCAGGGATCAGCAACCTCCGGCACTCCAGCTCTTTTGAAACTACAACTCCCAGTACCTTCCTTTCTCTTCTATAGGAGTTACAAGAATAGCTGAGTATGTGTGTCTTCTGGGAATTGAAGTTTCACAATAGCTGGAGTGCTGTAGGTTGCTGACCCCTGCTCTAACCTATAAAAATATGGCAGCTACTTATAGCCTGTGAAAAAAACACCTGAATGAGTAAGAAAACTAAAAAAAATGAGTTACATGGCTTGAGTAACTACTGTGGTTGTAGACATCTGTCTTCCAACATACGAACCTCATCCCTGCTGGACCAGGGCAACTTGCTGGAACCAGGGCATTCTCTGTTTTACATTACAAACTATGTAGAAAGTCTTATAACTGAACAGTCAGGCAAAGTTAATCCACAGCACTTGAAATGAAGTCCCAAGGGTGCAAGAAGTAAGTGTTCAATGAAATGTTTTATGTTTGCAATCTTCTCTGTGGGATATCCAGTAAATGAGGTAAGTAAATAGGGGAGATTTTAGGCCCATGGAATTGATAACATGGTTGGACATATATACAAGATGTGGCAGAACATCAATTCATATGATTATGTAGACAGTGATGGGTATAGCATATGAGAAGTACATATTCGTTCATCAAACAGAGTTCTTGAGCCGCACTACCCAGAAATGTAGTGGCGCAGGGAGAGTGAGATGTCCCGCCCTGTCAATCGAGTAGGAGTGGGAGCTTCTTGAGCAGCGGGGACAGTAGATTTGCTCATCTCTAAAGTAAGGGGCCGTTCTGACGGCCATAGTACTGCAGATCCGCAAAAATGCGGATCCGCAATTCCACGAATTCCGCCCGCTCTAATAGAAGTGAATGGGCTGCCCACTCTAATAGAAGTGAATGGGGCTGCATCTATTCCACAATATTGCGGAATAGATGCAGACCATTTCACACGGTCGTGTGAATGGGCCATTAGTCTTTCCATTATACTTTTTCTCTGTAGGTTCCACTCATTTGTTATGGCTTCCAAAGCCTGATGAAAAACACTGGCCAAAATATTGCGGTGTGAAAGTGGTCTAAGGCTTAAACGGGTTTTCTTCAATGGTGATGTGTCACCAGGAGAAATGTCACTGCTGGATAACATGCTATTTGGGGACACATCACCGTTTGGGCTAGTCAATGGCTGAATAGATGCTCCAAAATTGGTACTGCAAGAGGAATGCAAGTAGTTAATGAAACAGATATGTCAGGAGACGTGACAAGTCCGAATTAAGCTAGCCAAGCCAAGTGAGATACAGTAGCTGTCAGATAAAAGCTTGTTTGGCCATAATCTCTCCTTCCTGCACAAATACATGCATATGTGGTGAATGGGAGAGGGAGGAAAGCTGCTGCCAGAAAGCTGCAATCCAGTATGCCCAGGATCTTCCCGACATCAGCTGCTGGAGAACAGACATGAGGATCCATACACATTAGAAGGTTGTTTGAACCTGCTGAAATTGGTGGGTTCATCTAATGTGTATGGACAGCTTCACTCTTGTAAATTATCAGCATGATGTCTGATCAGTCAAATGATAACATCCAGTGTGAAGCTCAACTATTTAACTATGGTTAACGTTATAGTGATCAATCATACCACCAGAAACATCATCATTATTGACCATGTGATATGAAAATTTCCATGTTGTATCAGCCATTACATACCACACGCAAGATCTGTTGCTACTCAATAATGACATGCTGCTTCAACAGGAACCAAGGATTAAAAATATCCATCATATCTAAAGCAACCGTTTTACAGTCCACCAGTGGTTTGGAAGATCATCACGTGTGTATATGGGCCTTTAGGATGGTCATGTTTTGTTTTTCCGTCCTAATCGTATAGGTCAGTGCAGGACAGGAGAGAGAATGGTGCAGCCATATGGTTCGTCTGTGATCAGGCAGAGTGCTCCGCTTTAGGCATCAAGGTTGTCATTTGTCTTTCATAGAGAACATTGGTAACATCAGGAACTGCAGGCTCATGCTAGCTTTTTTGATTTTCACAGGGATTAGTGGAGCATGGAAGATGGATGGGGTAATTAATCTACCTAGTGCATCAATCCTAGCAGTGAAATTCTGAATGATATCTTGATGATATTATAATGGTATTATAATCATATTTTAAAGCAGATTACTTATCATGTTATGCGTCTTCGTTAAAAGAGGTTTTCCAGTAACATTTTTTTTAATCATGGTGGTCAGAGGAGTACTCCCCCACCTCTTCCCATTCTCACTTTCTACTGACAGATGTCATGGGGGAGCTGTTCACAAATTATTCACCTGTTTATAAAGCGCCTGAGTGATGTAGTAGGAGTTGCTGAGCGCAGACTACAAGAAATAAAATGACAGGATTCTGTGAAATACACCTACTTTCAGAGCAGTAGAAGAGAAAGAATAAGTTGGTGCTTTATTCTTATATTGAGTGTGTGTGTGTTGGCAAGGTTGACAGACTGTGAATACACTTGTCATTTAGTTGTATACCTAAATAATTGTTTGGCTAATGTCTTAAGCAGGATTGACAGGATAACAACAAATTACATTGTACTGATTACCACCAGGGGGCAGTGCAGCTTCACGGCATTGTTTCCTGTTGAATGTATGCTGTAGTACATGCCACAATTTATTGTCAGTGTTAATAAAAACCGTCTTAGGCCTCATTCACACCCTATGGTCCCATATGATGCTGCTGTAGGTGCTCTGCGTGCCACTGTATTATAACTCCATTAGGTGCTGTATTCTCCACTAGAAGGAATACCCACCACCTAGTACAATATCCAGTTGAGCCTGTCATGATTAAATATAAATCAGGTAAAACCTCTGTAGGAAATTGGAGGCAGGCAGAGATACAGTGTTAATCCGAACACAAAGATTACTATGTGTAATCTTTGTATCATGGATCTTTAGTATTGTCATAAATGGTACATGGTTGGGTTCTTGCAGTTCAAATATTGCAGTACCAGATGTTCTAAACTGAATAACTTAGATGTATCCACATGGAGTAATGGCTATGTGGGGCACCAAGGAAGCATTCTCGTGTGTGTGTTTGGTGGGGGGGGGGGGGGGTACGAAGGGGGCATAGCCATTGTATAGCCATTGTGTGGGAGCACTAAGGGAACAATCTATTATGTGGGGGCACTAAGGGGCATAACTACTATGTGAGAGGCACTAAGAGAACATAACTACTGTGTGAGGGTACAAAGAGAACATTACTGTGTGGGGCACTAGGAGAACATTACTGTGTGGGGCACTAAGGGAGCATTCTATTATGTGGGGGCACAAGGGACATAACCACTATGTGAGGTGGGTGCATGAAGGGAACATAACTATTGTGTGGGGGTACTAAGGGAACATTACTGTGTGGGGCACTAATGGAGCATTCTAGTGTGTGGGGGCACTAAGGAGCATATCTACTTTGTGAGGGACACTAAAGGAACATAATTACTGTGTGAGAGTACTAAGGGAACATTACTGTATGGGGCACTAAGGGAGCATTCTATTGTATAGGGGCACTAAGGGGCATAACTACTGTGTGAGGGTACTAAGGGAACATTACTGGGTGGGGCACTAAGGGAACATTACTGTGTAGGGCACTAAGGGAGCATTCTATTGTATGAGGGGCACTAAGGGAACATAACGACTGTGTGAGGGTACTAAGGGAACAATACTGTGTGGGGCATTAAGGGAGCATTCTGTTGTGTGGGGGCACTAAGGGGCATAACTACTTTGTGAGGGGGACCTAGGGAGCATAACTGCTATGTGAGGGGCAGTAAGGGAGCATAACTACTGTGTGTGGGCAAAAAGGGGACAGGACGGAATTGTGCATGTATAGAAGTGGACGAACGTGGCATAGTGTAAAAAAATGAATGATCTTGTTTCTCCTTGGGATTTTCAAAAGTTGGGAAGCATGCTAACATAACACTGAAAAAGTACTTTATATTTTATACTTGGATAAACCAATGGGCCAAAGCCACAAGGACTTTTTTTTGGACTGTGCTGCATAAACAACACTGAGTTTACAGTAAATATTAATACTTACCTGTGTTTGCCTTTAAGACATTTAAATTACATGCTGTCAGTGTGACAAAAGGTGGCTGAAAAAAAGATAACATAGTTCTCATTTGCACAGAAATGAACCAATGAGACAAAAGACACTTGAAAGCCTGCCTGGAGTTTGCAAAAAAGCATCTAAAGGACTCTGAGGCTGTGAGAAACAAGATTCCCTGGTCTGTTGAAACCAAGATTGAACTGTTTGGCCTTAATTCTAAGTGTCATGTCTGGAGGAAACCAGGCACTGCTCATCACCTGTACAATACCATCCCTACAGTGACGCATGGTGGTGGCAGCATCATGCTGTCGGGATATTTTTAAGCGGCAGTGACAGGGAGAGACTGTTCAGGGTTGAAGGAAAACTGAATAGAGCAAAGCACAGAGATATTCTTAAAGAGGTTGTCTCACTTCAACATATTGCATTTATCATGTAGATAAAGTGAATACAAGGAACTTACTAATGTATTGTTACTGTTATAATGTACATATTGCCTCCTTTGCTGGCTTCATTCTTCTTTCCATTGCATTATACATTGCTTGTATCCATGGGTTATGACCACCCTGCAATCCAGCAGTGGTGGCCGTGCTTGCACACTATAGGAAAAGGCGTTGGCCGCTCTGGTGACTGGGACAGCGGGGTATACATAGGCTTGCTCATTTTCCTATGGTGTACAAGCACGGCCAGAGCTACTGAACTGCAGGGTGGTCATAACCCCTGGATATGAGTAGTGTATAATGTGATGGAAAAATGAATTAAACCAGCAAAGGAGACAATATGGATAATCACAATACATTAGTAAGTGCCTTGTATTAACTTTGTCTACATGATAAATGCAATTTGCTGAACCCCTTTAATGACAACCTAATTTATAGTAGAGTGCTCTGGACTTCAGACTAGGCCAAAGGTTCCCCCTCCAAGAAGACAATGGCCCTAAGCATATAGCAAAGAAAACAATGGAGTGGCTTAAGGACAACTCTGTGAATGTAGCCCAGCCAGAGCCTTGACTTAAACTCAGCCGATCTCTGGAGAGGCTTGAAAATGACTGTCCACCGATGGTCCCCATCCAACCTGACAGAGCTTGAGAGGATCTACAGAGAAGAATGGCAGAAAATCACCAAATCCAGGTGTGCACACCTTGTAGCATCATACCCAAGAAGACTAGAGGTAAGTCCTGAGTAAATGGTCTGAATATTTACATCAATGCAAGATTTTGGTTATTCCTTTTTCAATAAATTATCAAAGATTTCAAACATTCTGTTTTCACATTCTTATTATGGGGTATTAAGTACAGGATGATGTGGGAAAAACTTGATTTTTAAAATTTTAGCACAAGGCTGTAACAAAACAAAATGTGAAAGGGTCTGAAGACTTTCTGAATGCATTGTAACTTTAAGGCCTCGTCCACATTTCAGTTTTTTTTACTAGAGTGTGCATTTTATGCGGACAGCACACATGCCCATTGAATTAAATGTGTCTGTTCACCCTTCAGTATTTTTTTACTGACCGTGGATCAGTAAAAAAAAAATCACCGAGACATGCACTACTTTGATCCATTATGTAGACCAAGCGCGCCCATTGAAGTCTATGGGTCCAGGAAAATCATGGACACAACACGGATGGCATCTGTGTTCTATCCGTTTTTCACTGAAGACTGATAGGAGATTCTTTGGAAATTAATTTTCAGCTGAGCAGTGGTAAAAACGGACTAACCACAGATCCTTGACGGACATCTTCACGGATGATACACGTACACTTTTTTCACGGACCTGACTCTGACACGGAAATGTGGACGAGGCCTAAGAGAAACCATCATCTCTTCTAAAGTCTGTTTTAGGAAATACTTGCATTCCCCAAAGCAATTACCTTCTCCCATGACACAAGCAGTACTTTATTTAAATGCCAGCCGACTGCCCGTAATCTATAAATGTCCAGATAGTCAGCATATAAATCTGCAAGGACGATACTGCGCTTACAACAGTATGGTTCAATAGTTTAAAGTGGTAAACACGTTTCCTACCATGCAGAAGGTCTGAAGTTTAATTCCCTGTAGAACAATTTCTTTAGTAAAAGTTATGGCACAAAAATTGAACTTTTACTTTCTATTTTTTTTTATGGTAAACTAAAAGCTGGAAAGTGAAAACTACTGTACTGTACTTTTCTGCTATGACCAAAACTTACATTTTTCTGCCATAACCTGCCAGGTATACACACGTAAAAAGGGGGTGTTGTTTTGGAGTGTGGCTTAACACTTGGTGTTTTTGACACTAATTCTTTTTTTAATGAAATTATTTTTCCTGTCATATTTAATAAAACTTATGCACCAATTATGTGTGAACAGGTGTAATGAGTGAGCTTTTGTGGAGAAGCAAAGCCAGTAAAATGTACTCCCATTTCAGGGCTGTCCCCTGTGCCAAGCAGCCCAGATTGCTTGGGTTTGCCATATTGTTTTTTTTTTTTTTTTGTAAATGTAATTGAAACCAATTGTTTATGGCAACAGTCAGTGAGAGAAAACGTATTTTCTGACTGACAAAATTATCCATTTGTCAGAAATCTATTAGATTCCTCTTAGGCCTGCTGTCAGCATGGCCACGACTTTAAGATGCTGCTCCACAACAATCTTCGGTGCTGCACCGCATTGAAATGAATGGACAGATCCCCCAGCGTTTAGCTTGGGGGATACATGGGGGCACAATCACCATTTTATTTATAGGAGGTCTTTTATGTAGTTTTTCCCGCCTTTTTTAAGCCTGTCAGATTTTTTATGTTTAATTCTGAGGTGATGAGGTGACCGGTTTTGTCTGGTTTAGTTAGCTTACCTGTGCTGTTATAGTGAATTCTGATTGGTTCTGGGCGTTGCTGGGGGAGAAATCCTGAGCTCTGATTTGTTGTTGGTGTCCGTGGCGGGAAGCTTTCTCTTATTTATTGCAGGTGCAGTGGTCATCGGTGTCCAGTCTGAAGAAAGAAGAGGAGCATCTCCCACCCTCCCTCCCTCAAGCTTTATCTCTCGTTATTTTGTCGCTTTGCTTTAATTGTAGGGGCTTAAGTCGCTCAGTCTTCTGCTGGGTGGATGTAGTTCACGGTTGAAGAAGTTGGTTATTCGGATTATTTAATTATTTAATTATTTATTTAATTATATTTTTATGATATTTTTATTGATGAATTTTAATCTGAATTAATTTATTATTGGTAACCCTAAATAAAGCATTGCGGCCATTTTTATCCAAAATTAATTTTGTAATGTCTTTATTTTTAGTGTAGTTAAGTATAGCAAGGTGAAATGTGCCTCCATGGGAGGTAGAAAGGATGCAGTTACATAGTAACATAGTAACATAGTTTATAAGGCCGAAAAAAGACATCTGTCCATCCAGTTCGGCCTGTTTTCCTACAAGTTGATCCAGAGGAAGGCAAAAAAACCCTGTGAGGTAGAAGCCAGTTTTCCCCACTTTAGGGGAAAAAATTCCTTCCCGACTCCAATCAGGCAATCAGAATTACTCCCTGGATCAACGACCCCTCTCTAGTAACTATAACCTGTAATATTATTACCCTCCAAAAATACATCCAGGCCCCTCTTGAACTCTTTTAGTGAACTTACCATCACCACCTCCTCAGGCAGAGAGTTCCAAAGTCTCACTGCTCTTACCGTAAAGAATCCTCTTCTATGTTTGTGTACAAACCTTCTTTCCTCCAGACGCAGAGGATGGCCCCTCGTCACAGTCACAGTCCTGGGGATAAATGGATCGTGGGAGAGATCTCTGTACTGACCTCTGATATATTTATACATAGTTATTAGATCTCCCCTCAGTCGTCTTTTTTCTAAAGTGAATAAGCCTAATTTTGATAATCTTTCTGGGTACTGTAGTCCACCCATTCCAGTTATTACTTTAGTTGCCCTCCTCTGAACCCTCTCCAGCTCTGCTATGTCTGCCTTGTTCACAGGAGCCCAGAACTGTACACAGTACTCCATGTGTGGTCTGACTAGTGATTTGTAAAGTGGCAGGACTATGTTCTCATCACGGGCATCTATGCCTCTTTTGATGCAGCCCATTATCTTATTGGCCTTGGCAGCAGCTGTCTGACACTGGTTTCTGCAGCTTAGATTTCTGTTCACTAAAATTCCTAGGTCCTTTTCTATGTCAGAGTTACCCAATATTTTACCATTTAGTATGTACTGGTGACTTGCATTATTCCTTCCCATATGCATAACTTTACATTTGTCAGTGTTAAACCTCATCTGCCACTTCTCTGCCCAAGCCTCCAGTCTATCCAGATCCATCTGTAGCAGTGTACTGTCCTCTTCTGTGTTAAAGAGGACCTTTCACCACTTTTAAAAAATCAAACTACACTATGTACCTCATAGTGTATCCCCCTCTGATGGTAGCGGCGCTTTTTTTTTTTCAAAAGGTCCCCCGGTGGCTTCACACGGCCCCCCGGTCTTCTGTCGGGCTTTATGTAAATTCAGAAGCATCGGAACAGGGAGGAGGAGACTCCCTGTTCCTCAATGGGCGTTGCTTCTGCCCTGCTGTGAGCACTGTCCAATCAGAGCGGACCGCTCACAGCAGGGCCGAAGGAGTTCAACCCTGCTGTGAGCGGTCCGCTCTGATTGGACAGCGCTCACAGCAGGGCAGAAGCAACGCCCATTGAGGAACAGGGAGTCTCCTCCTCCCTGTTCCGATGCTTCTGAATTTACATAAAGCCCGACAGAACAACAGGGGGCCGTGTGAAGCCACCGGGGGACCTTTTGGAAAAAAAAAAGCGCCGCTGACATCAGAGGGGGATACACTATAAGGTACATAGTGTAGTTTGATTTTTTAAAAGTGGTGAAAGGTCCTCTTTAATTACTTTACACAGTTTAGTGTCATCTGCAAAAATTGATATTTTACTGTGCAAGCCTTCTACAAGATCATTAATAAATATATTGAAGAGAATAGGGCCCAATACTGACCCCTGTGGTACCCCACTAGTTACAGTGACCCAATCTGAGTATGTACCATTAATAACCACCCTCTGTTTTCTATCACTGAGCCAGTTACTTACCCACATACAGACATTTTCTCCCAGGCCAAGCATTCTCATCTTATATACTAACCTTTTATGTGGTACAGTGTCAAATGCTTTGGAGAAGTCCAGATATACGACATCCATTGATTCGCTGCGGTCCAGTCTAGAACTTACCTCCTCATAGAAACTGATTAAATTGGTTTGACTTGACCGATCCCTCATGAAGCCATGCTGATATGGAGTAATTTGCTTATTTTCATTGAGGTACTCCAAGATAGCATCTCTTAGAAAACCCTCAAACAGTTTACCCACAACAGATGTTAAACTTACCGGCCTATAGTTCCCGGGCTCTGTTTTTGGACCCTTTTTGAATATTGGCACCACATTTGCTATGCGCCAATCCTGTGGAACACTCCCTGTCAGTATAGAGTCCTTAAATATCAGAAATAAGGGTCTGGCGATGACATTACTTAATTCTCTTAGGATACGGGTGTGTATGCCATCCGGTCCTGGCGATTTGTCTATTTTAATCTTTTTAAGACGCAGCTCTACTTCTTCCTGGGTCAGACAGGGCACTTTTAATGGGGAATTTACTTTTATATTCTGCATTTCATCTGACAGTTTATTTTCCTCAGTGAATACAGTGGAGAAAAAGATATTTAGTAGCTTTGCTTTCTCCTCATCGCTCTCTGCAACTCCCCCCTCATTACTCTGTAAGGGGCCGACACCTTCAGGTTTATACTTTTTACCATTTATATAATTAAAGAAGATTTTAGGGTTAGTTTTACTTTCTTTGGCGATTAATCTCTCGGTCTCTAGTTTGGCTGTTTTTATTTGTCTTTTACATATTCTATTTTTTTCCTTGTAGTTTTTCAATGCTTCCTCGCTCCCCTCCTGTTTTAGTGATTTAAATGCTTTTTTTTTTTGTGAAAATTTCGACACGGCTGTCAGCTCCAAAATTATGCTGTAAAATCAGCCATGTGAACAGGCCCTTAGAGTAAAAGATGTGGACTGCTTCTCTAGTGATACCTGTTACAAGTCCTAAAAATCCAGTATGGACAGGAGGGACGATGTATAAATTGATGTAGTGATCGGGATACTGTTAAATGTCTGGGTCAAGGCATCAATAAATTGTCCTAATGAGGTGCAGAGGGGATTAGATGAGCATGTACCGCATATGTGATAATTGGAAAACAAGTATGATCTGATTGACAGGGATTGCTTACATGTACAGAAATACATGTTAGGTTTTGCCCACATCTGTAATGGAAGATCCATCAAAATCCGTAACAAATACAGGACAGAATAGCGCTGCATGCTGCTCTTTCTTTTACAGTAAAATACAGCTGGATAGCTACAAGTTGGAGATCACTGGTCTAGAGTATCTAACATTTTGGGATTAATTATAACTGAACTTCCTAAGCAGGGCTGCCAACCTGAGATTTAAAACACAAGGGACCTTATCACACATTGATATGATCACCTCAATTTAGGCCTATATTCTTTCTAATAGAAAAATCACAGAAAATAATGCACTATAAATGTAATAGATGCAAACATTATATATGGACTGAGCCCTCATTCTGATATGATAACAATCTGAGACTCTCGGCCAATATAGTTTGATCAAAGTACATCTGTGCCCGCCTACCAGCGCCAACGTGGTCTCAGTCAGGCAGGACCTACTTTAAACCTATCCATTGGGCATCTACATTTAGGAGAGCAGACCCTGCACATATAGTGTGCTGCTCCTAATCAGCTCTATGCAGGGACGTTGCTAGGCCCAAGCCCCAATGCATATGGCCTGATTCTCTAAGTCGACCACCTGCCCCCCCCCCCCCCCATCCTTCCGCAGCAGCACCTACCTTTCACATCCAAGACCTCCAGGTGACGTCTACTCTTATGTAGATCTTCTCTGTCATCATCTTCTCCATTTCGGTCTGGACACCTTCTTTCAGCCTTGTCTCTGCAGAGTATGACACATAGACATCTTAGCTTCCTCACATTTCTATCATCATCCCCCAACCTGGAGTTCCCATAGTGTTATCCTGCTGCTCGCTGTGCTCTTCAATACCCCCAAATACTATCCTGAAGAAATATCAGTGCACCCATAGTAATAGTGCTCCTCATAGTCCCACCAATATTAATTCCCTTCTAGATTAGTAATACTGCCCCCTACAGTGCCTCTAACAGTGATAACGCTCCCCAAGAGTGCCCCCATTAGTAGAAGAGCCATCCAGTATTAATAATGTCCTCACAAAGCCCCCAGCAGAAATAAGACCCCCTATTGTTCCCCCAGTGGTAATAATGCTCTCTACAGACTCCTTAGTAGTAATAAAGCCCCCATAGTGCTCTTAGTAAAAATAAGGCAGATCTAGTCCCTCCTATAGAGCCCCCAGTAGTTATAAGAATACCTATAATGTCTCCTGGATTTAAAATGCTCCCACAGTGCCCCCAGTATTTATATCACCCCCTACTGTTATAATGCTTGCCCTGAAGTGCCCCAAGTATTTATACTTCTCCCTATTGTTATAATGCTCGCCCTGAAGTGCCCCCAGTATTTATACTGCCCCCTAGTGTTATAATGCCCCCTGTAGTTATATCCCTTCCTTTAGTGCCCTCAGCAATGATGATTTCTCAGCCTCTCCACCATACAGTTCTATGTAAATAAAATTATTTTCCCTCCCTCCACTGTAGAGTCCCATGTAAATAACATCAATCCTCTCCCTTCAGCCTCTCCAACATACAGTCCCATGTAAATAACATCACTCCCCTCCCTTCAACCCTTTCAATATACAGTCCCATGTAAATAACATCACTCCCCTCCCTTCAGCACCTCCAGTATACAGTCCCATGTAAAGAACACCACTCCCTCCCACAGCCCCCTCCAACACACAGTCCTATGTAAATAACATCACCCTCTCCCACAGCCCCCTCCAAAATTCATTCCCATGTAAATATCATCCCCTCCCACAGCGCCATCAACATACAGTACCATGTAAATAACATCACTCCCTCACACAGTCACCTCCAACATACAGTCCCATGTAAATAACATCACCCCCTCCCTTCAACCTGTCCAACATACAGTCTCATGTAAATAACATCACCCGCTTCCTTCAGCACCTCCAGTATACAGTCCCATGTAAATAACATCACCCCCTCCCATAGCCCCCTTCAACACACAGTCCCATGTAAATAGCATCACCCCTTGAACATTCAGTCCCATGTACGTAATATAGCTCTCTTCAGCCGTAACATACAGTCCCAGTTAAATAACTACAACTCCCAGCATTACTCTGCCTCTCACACTGAGTAGTCCACCCCTTCACTTACCTCTCCTCTAGCAGGCCTCAGCAGAGCTTCTTCCCCTAAAATTCATTTTACTGCTGTCCTCTCCTGCACTGGTCACATGATGGTGACATCATCGCAGGTCTTTCTCAGCTACTGCACTCATCACATGACCTGTGATGTCACCACATGTTCTTCATGTCTTGCAGTGCTTTAGATTCAATTGTATTGCTGTCCTGAGGATGACAAAACAATTGTATCTAGCTGGCAGGCAGGACATTTTGGGCCTGGGGCAAAACATCAGGGGCCCAGGCCCCGAATTTTTTAGCCTAGCAACACCCCTGGCTATATGTACCACCTAATCAACATCACCAGCAAGATAGGCATAGATAGATTTAGAATAGGTCCTGCCTGACAGAGACAACCTTGGTGCTGGTAGGCAGGCACATATGTGTTTTGATCAAAATATATTGGCTGAGAGTCCCAGATTTAATCAGATTTAAATTGTAGGCTTTAGTTTAAGATCTGAATTTAGGGGTCTGGAGTCTAAATTAATTCAGAGGTTTGACTGGGCGAGTGGGTCCGAACTAAGTTTGAGATATGGTCAGAGGTTTAAATTAATTTTGGCACTTGGTCTTAGGTCTACACAGATGACATGGGTGCCGCATGTAAGGAGGTACTTTATCTAAGCATGACACAATGGTGGCAGAAACTGCATCTTGGTGAGCGACTGTTCTGTGTACAGACAACAGCTTCAGTGCATTTCTTTCAGATCTTTTTATGTGTCTCTCACTGCAACATCCCTACATATCTTATCACCCTTGTCTATGTACAAAGACTTTTTCTCCCCTTTGCCTCTTCACAGTGCCTCGTTATGTTGGTCTTCCATTCCTGCTCTTGCTACTCTCTGTTCCCCCAGACAGCCCAGCCACCTACAGTACCTTTTCCCCCTGGCAGAGACCTTCGCGCTTCCACTTTCTATTACCAAGCCCACTTCCCTAGTAATGAGGTGGTACAGAGACCCAGAAATTCCTTATGGAGGCTCTGGTCGTAGGAAACACTTATTTGCTAAGTACCCATCAAACAGATGGAAAGGTGCACCTTTACCTGTAGATGTTGCCTTTCCCCAGAAAAGTTGACCACCGTGGTACATATAGTACAAAAGGGCACACATAAAAACGAAATGAATGAGCCCTGCACTATCCTGAAGTTCCAGACCACAGTTGATTGCTAAAGGGAAAGGGCTCAGCTAAGCACCTTGTCTCTTTGGCTTAATCAGTTCTGCTCAGTTAACCATGTGGTGTAGAACCCTTTTACTGGAATTGCATACCACTCATATGTGAGTCCTGGTCATGTTGGTACTTCTGTGTTTCATGGACTACATACAGTAGTTTTCAAGTCAGACAATAAATTTGACATTATAGCTCACATCTACCTTGCCTTCTGCTAATTAAACTTTAATATTAGAGACTTTACTTTTTTGTCCCATTATTTTCTTTAATATTACTAATTTTATATCTGAAAATTTAAAGCCAAGTTACCAGTAAAGAAAAACTTGTTGGACTTTTAATATAATGTGGTTATTTTACAGGGTAACTTGAATAAAAAAAATACCATATGAAGCCATCAATTATATTCCCACAGGCATTTGAAGTTTATGTATAAAATAAAGAGGGAACACCAACATGTGGAGACCAAGTCATGTCAATCAGTTTATTGTAGAATGGCTGGTGGTGAGTATAGATGTTCACCACCTTTGCAGGGTAACGACAGCCATCCATTTTGGTGGAGTGTGAGTCCTCATGTCATATGGATCTTATGTTGAAGGACCTGCAAATCCAAATTAGTGTATATTTGCGTATGGCAGATTTGTTTTAGAAATTTCTCAAAATGTCCAATTCCTTTCTAAGGAGCTGATTTTCAGTTGCTAAAAAATTTTGCAATAAATCTAGTGCATGAGAATATACACTTAGGAGCTGTTGACACTTCTTATGATGCCTCTGTGAAGCACTTAATAAGCATGTGTTGCTGGATGCTACAATTTTTGGGTGGAATCTGTGAGAAAGACAACAACTTTATCTCTGTGGAAAGTTGCAATCACACAGAGGTAAATTATGCTTCCATAAGCAGGCTATGGCCCCCTTACTACAGATCCGTAGTATAATCATGTTCATGAGGCCAAATTGTTGGATTTGTGGAGAAACTAGAGTAGTGACCAGGAGGAAAAACTTAAAGTAACCCCTTGCTAAATGGGTTTTTGAGGCCACAGGCTAATACTTCATACACTTCTTCTTCTTCAGATTCAAAATGTATTCACCTATTGAATGAAAGGTTGTGTGGTCAAGAAGGTGTTTCATAGCCTTTCAGCAGTACTCAGCTGGATTAATCAAAGGTTAAACCCTGTCGCACTGTCTGACATTGGAAGCAGCATTCAGTATTTTCCATCTACTACACAACACAACAGTGTTCAAAAACTAGTGAATAGATGTGGGCGGACAGTTATTTTTTGTCTTTTTTAGCCTCATAGTAAACTTCCACATTTGGATAAATTTTGCCAAAAATGTGAAATTCTGTAACAACGAAAATATCTCACCTTTTCTACTAACCTTCCTGTTTGTCTGACTGCCAACGTTAACATGTTGGGCTTTGTAGTACCACACTACTAGTGTTGGTAATAAGCACACTTCCTGGAGGGATAGTTCTGAATGTTCTGACTTAGGATTGGTTGAAATTGAATGTTAAATCCTACAAAATAAAGGCCCCAGCCTTTTTTATTTGGGTAAGAGGGTTACAGAAGTAGGTTTACACAGTGTTCTTCTTGTAAGCTGTATTAATCATAAGCTAGGAACTGTGATGGGATTTTTGGGCTGCAGAGCACTACATTCCTAGAACATGTTTTATTATGAATATAACAAAAAGAATCTAAGAAATCCTCATATCTATAACTTGTTGGTGTCTATGCTCATACTAATAGGAACTTATGCAAGTTTCTTAACTTCCTCTGGGAGTCACGCCAATTATGAATAAAGGCAATGCAAGAGTTAAAAGGGCTGTGCATGTGCATAGTTTCAAAGTAATCTAAGTTTCATTGCAGCCGCAGCTCCAGGAGCGAAACTGGTTTATCCCTTGAGAGCTTTCCCATTGAAGAAGGAAGGTCAGTCACTACAAAGACTTGAGTTGGGGGATCTGCTTAAGATGTTCTTATTGAGTATTACTGTATTCATTTTCAGCCTTTGTACATGATAAACCTGGGTAGGATGTATCTTTCAAGTAGTGAGATTTTATAGCTGTGAATGTAGATGTCATGGTACAAAACGATGTACAATAATGATTATTGAATTTCTAGTAAGATTACAGCAATCTTACATAGTGTGAAGCTCTACATTCACTTTGAGAGTTTCCATAGATAAATACCGTAGCTTAATATTTCCTAAGTAATCTTTTTCTACTATGAACCTCATGAGTGGTCTCGTGAAGCCCATGAATAATGTTTTGTAGTCGTTTTTAGCATGAGATATCGAGCCCAATGCGTAGACCCAATTAGGGGCCCTGATTAAGAAACCCTTCTTCCTGGCCTCTCTCCAGTTGTGCAAAACTACACATCCTAGCATGTACTGGCAGCCAAGAACTAAACTAGAATATAGCTTTAATACTCTATATAGATAGCTGTTTTATCTATCTATCTATCTATCTATCTATCTATCTCATATCTGTCTATCTATCTGTCTATCTCATATCTGTCTATCTATCTATCTATCTATCTATCTATCTATCTATCTATCTATCTATCATCTATCTCCTATGTATCTATCTATCTATCTATCTATCTATCTATCTATCTATCTATCTATCTCATATCTGTCTATCTATCTATCTATCTATCTATCTATCTATCTATCTATCTATCTATCATCTATCTCCTATGTATCTATCTATCCCATATCTATCTATCTATCTATCTATCTATCTATCTATCTATCTATCTATCTATCTATCTATCTATCTGTCTCTATCTCCCATCTATCTATTTTTCCACTTTTGTCTATCTATCTATCTATCTATCTGTCTGTCTCTATCTTCCATCTATCTATTTTTCCACTTTTGTTCATTGCTGTTTTTTTCCACGAACCTGTCATTTCAGTTATTCCCTGAATGGGGTCACAGTAATTAAGAAATGAGTCATGGATGACCATATGTGACAATGCCCAGCAATTACAGCTGATCTTTTTAGGTCCTGTTTATTTCTGATTACATGCTGAACGTCTGTCTGCCGACCCAATTTTTAGATTAGAGGCAAAAAGACACATTAATAGCCAGCTTAGACAATGGTAACATAGAGAATTTTAATTATTTGGGTGTGCCATCCTCTTGATCAACTAGGTCAAAAATGAATGCTCCACCGAGGCAGGATTTCTACCTTCGAGTCTACAGGCAGAATTGTCATTTATACTCTTACATTATTGAAGTACACATAGTGCAGCGATCTTTAGACTGAACACATAAAACTTCTCAGTGTAGGTACTGTAACAACATTGTCTTCATGTCAACAAGCGTTTACACAACAGATATTCTATGTGACGGGTGTGAGTGTTTACAATGCCCTGTAATGTACAACTGTTGCACTGTTACACAGTGCTGAGTCCCTATACACTTCATACCCCAATAGACTGAAGTTCCTGTGGAAAACTCTTTCATTACAACTGCAGGGACTGAGAAATGTTCTATTACCAGTGAACAGACCTCTACACTCAACATCTAGAATATTATTTTATGTTTTATTTCTGACTACCACTTTACTGTATATGTCTCAAACACTCGGTGCCGTACAAAAACTAGCTATAGTCACCATTTAAAAGCCCGTTGTCTTAAAGTGGTTGTCTTGGAGCTCAGTATTGAAGACCTATTCTCAGGTCTGACTCGAGGCACCCTAACTGATCAGCTGTTTGAAGGGGCCTTGGCACTCTGGACTCTTTTTAGGCCAGTGACATCACTTTCATTGGTTACATGGCCTATGTGCAGCTAAGTCCAATTCAAGAGAATGGATCTGGACTACAGTGCCAAGCACAGCCTTCATATAATGTATTGCTCTGGCACTGTGCTTGGTTTGCTGTGACAGGGCCAGAGTGCTCATCAGAGCACTGTGGCCTCCTCAGACAACTGATCGGAGCGGGTTTTGGGTGTTCAACCCTGACTGATCAAATAGTGATGTTTCTATCCTGAAGATAGGTCATCAGTACTGAACTCCTGGAAAACCCCTTTAAGATATTAGATTTCACTGTGTATCCTGCTTATTTTTTCCTTTATGCTACCTACCAACAGCACAGCTGGAAACTCCACCATTCCTTGTCAGGGGAAAGATGGGACAAAGTTGGATTTCCATTCAACAGAGTCAGTATTGCCTCTGACTGTGTTCTGTTCAGACTGTGTCCCTTTATTATTCCGTCTGGCATCAGTATCTCATACATTTTGGCCCCTCTGCACCACCAATTTCCTATTATGCATATGTCAAACATTCCCTGGTAAAGTGAAATCTTTACAATTTAGAAGAAATTTTATATAAAAAATGCAATAGAAAAAAAAAGTTGTCCTCAGTCTCACCCAATTTATCTGACTGTGACGGAAAAAGTGAAACTGGTGGTTCATAAATACGGTGCTTATTCTGGACACCATATTTCGCAAAGTATTTACACTAGGCAACTGGCATAAATACACTGAGAAATTTCTGCCCTTCACATATTGCAAAGCTGTGTGCCTGCAAGTACCAGTAGGGGAGTTCCATGCACAGGAGCTTATACAGTTACCATTATCTGCAATGGAAGCAATGGAAGCTCATCTCTTGTGTGAAAATGCAGTGCTTTCACATTTGGAACAAAAGGAGTTCAGTACCAGGCCCTTTCCTCCCATTGGGCCTCGTAGCAGTCATGTGGTCTGCCTCCCTTAAAGGTACACCACTGTGCATGCTGATAACAAAGGGTGGAATCCATTGTGGAAATCCTTAGCATAATTTAACATACAGTGGATTTAAAATCTGCACCACAGGCGCTGACTTTTTCTTTGTATCATGTGGATGAGGTTTCTTAAAATCTCATCCACATTGCTGGTACTGTAAAAGGCTATGAATTTGCCTCATGCAAATCCGCAACATCAAATCCACAGTTTATTCGTCCCACATGGATGTACGCTTAACCCTTTCAGTACCGGAGGTTTTTTCGGCTTTGCGTTTTTGTTTTGCGCTCCCTGCCTTCAAAACAGCCATAACTGTTTTATTTTTCTGTTCACATAGCTGTATGAGGGCTTGTTTTTTGCGGGACAAGTTGTACTTTCCAAGCCACCATTTAATATTGCATATGGTGTAGTGGGAAGCGGGAAAAAAATTCCAAATCGGGTGAAATTGCAAAAAAAACGCTATTCCGCTACAGTTTTTTATTTACAGCGTTCGATGTTCATTAAAACTGACCAGTTACTTTCATTCTACTGGTGAGTACGAATCCGGCGATACTTAATATGTATAGTTTTTCCTGCGTTTTGATAAAATAATTAAAAAGTTGGACTTTTTTTTTTTTTGTCATATCTTGACCCCTATAACTTTTTTGGTATTTATGTGTACGGAGCTGTATGGGGGCTCATTTTTTGTGGGGCGATCTGAACTTTTTATTGATACCATTCTGGGGTGTATGACTTTTTGATCACTTTTTATTTAATTTTTTTTAGAAAAAAAAAGCGACAAAAAACAGCGAATCGCCATTTTGACGCTTTTTTCCACCACATAATTCGCCGTATTGGAATTTTTTTTTATATTTTAAAAGTACGAGCGTTTTTGGTCACGGTGATACCCATGATGTCTATATTTATTGTTATTTAGGTATTTATTTTTTAATTATACGGAAAGGGGGGTGATTTAAACTTTTATATATATTTTTTTTAATATATTTTTTTACATTTTTTAAAAATTTTTTGTGATTATTTTAAAGCTCAAATATGATCAAATAGATTGTGTTTTTTATTTTTTCTTTATGAGCAATCCGGGCTTTTTAATTTTTAATTAAAGGGAACCTGTCACCTCCTTTTCTGAAAATGAGCTGTTAACAGTACCTTAAAGTAGATCCGAGTGTGATCCTAATGCTGTTGTTGAAACTGAGAACTGCCGGATGAAAACGCTGAAAACTGAACTTTTAATCTTGCTGCGCGGGCTTTCCGGTGTGGGCTTGAAGTCAAGGGGGCAGCGGCCTCCTTGCTTCAAGTCAAGAAAGCCACTCCCCACTTGCGCTTGACTGATAGTTAGCCCGGGTGCCGGGATCGCGCAGTACTCAGTCGCGCAACGCGTATGCGCGAGATTTCTGCGATCCCCAGCACCCGGGCTAACTGTCAGTGAAGCGCAAGTGGGGAGTGGCTTTCTTGACTTGAAGCAAGGAGGCCGCTGCCCCCTTGACTTCAAGCCCACACCGGAAAGCCCGCGCAGCAAGATTAAAAGTTCAGTTTTCAGCGTTTTCATCCGGCAGTTCTCAGTTTCAACAACAGCATTAGGATCACACTCGGCTCTACTTTAAGGTACTGTTAACAGCTCATTTTCAGAAAAGGAGGTGACAGGTTCCCTTTAAAAACCGAATTTGCTCATTTCTTATCGTGGCCTGCCATCTAGTGGCCAGAATAAGAATTGCACTTTGAAAGCTGTAAACCTCATCAGCGAGGTTTACAGCTTTCAGATCGTGTACAGACACCCCATTTGACCACATGGGGTGTCTGTACACCACCCGGAAGCGTACGCTTCCGGGTTTTTGCGCTACTAGATGCCGTGATCTCATGTGATCACGGCATCTAATTGCTGAAGAGGAAACCTCCGATTGCGGTAAGTACCCGCAAGTCTCTGCTGTTAGAAGCAGCAGATGCTGCTGCACATGCTCAGTTTCATCCTTCATTTGCCTCATGAGCTTTGAGAGGGAGAGCTGCAGAATATAGGACACTCCCTTTGAGCTGCCAGCCTGATACAAATCTAGCAGAGTAATTGAAGCAATGAATGTGGAGATCTCTGGATCCATGTGATGTACAGGGCTGGTTCTAGCTTTGTGAGAATGAGCTTGTCATGTACTATATAATGTCTGATTTTCATTTTTATATTAATCGTGGGATAACCCCTTTAATCTTTGTCCCTGTGGAAAAGACCCAGCCCTGGTTTACTTTCTGTCAGAGACCAGTAATATTAGCCCATTTAGGTTAATATCGCTAACATGGTTAGCTTGTGTAATAAACTCACTCCAAGGAAAGCTTGGACCATGTAAAGACTTCACATAGTTACTGCACAAAAAATTTCAGGATTGAAGTATTATTGATTTTTTTCAGGAGTTACATTAAAGCAATCCTTCTAATAAAAGTTATAGGTCCAGTTTAGAAAATGTATTAGTGCTGCACTTGTTGTGGATTATGCAGGTTTTGTCTTTGCGGATTCTCATGTGTAAAAACCACAGCATAATACAGCGCCAACAAAGTAAATGCGTTTTAACAAATTTCATGTACACTATGCTTTTTTCTTTCATGTGGAAACTGACCTGATGTGCTGATTTTAAAATCTGCAGCATGTCAATTGTTTGTGCAATTCTCCCCCTTATGTAGAGTGGTTTTCATCATAGACTTCAACAGAGTTGTTAAAATCCACACCAAAAGCTGCATTAAAACCACACGAGCAACGCACCAAAACTGTGATAAATAGTGCAGGTTTATGTGCAGGTTTGGTGCTGATTTTTTTCAAGTTTTCTGCAGATAAATCTGCATTGTGTGCAGATACCCTAAATGTGAACTCAAAAGCCTGTTTTTTCTTGCTGCATGTTATTTTAATTACGTATGGGCCTGTGGTACATGTAAACATTCATGTAAGGTGTGGTATGTAATTAGTTCATACAGTTCCTGTATGGATCTTTCTTGTAGCAGGAAAATAAGTAAAACCTCTTTGATCCCTCAGTCTATTGATTTAATGCGTCGCTGCTAAGTTTTCTCTGATTTTCTCTGATTTTCTTTGACATGACCATTTTCCGGAATAGTTTGCATTCAAGTTCCTTGTTTATTTCCTCAGTAATTTTATGCAGAACATATCTAACCACTGCAATTAGAGGGGTTCTGCAGCTTTTTCTTACTGATTATCTATTTTTCGGGTAGATCATCAGCATCTGATCGGCGGGATCCGATATCCAGGACCCCTGCTGATCAGCTGTTTGAAAAGGCAGCCATGCTGACAGTAGTGCAGCGACCTTCTCGCTGTTTACCTCAGGCCCAGTGACATTGCGACTAGTATAACTGGCCTAGGTGTGGCTAAGGCCCATTGAAGCGAATGGGGCTTAGCTGTGCCCAGGCCAGTGATACTAGTCGCAACATCACTGGGCTTGCGGGAAACAATGAGAAGGCTTAAACAGTTGATCGGCAGGGATGTCGGGTGTCGGACCCCCGCCAATCAGATGCTGATGATCTATCCAGAGGATAGATCATCAGTAAGAAAAAGCTGCAGAACCCCTTTAAGTAAAACTTTCAGTGGATTGAATGTGCAGAGTTGTAGTAGAGAATTATTATATGGGTCAAGAGTGTTGTGAAATCTGGGACATCGACCATTTATATGCAATGATTGTTTCCAGGGAAACATTTGGCCTACTTTACCTGTTTTATTTCATTCGTTTTGCATAGATTCTTCCTCACATTAGTCCATAGATAGATATGGTGTCAAAATGTTACTGTGTCCTTTAGCCCAAAGAGTTTTCTCCAATATCAAACGTTAGGCCAGTTTTAGACAGCCGCTTTTCCTGGATCAACTGCACCTTAGCTGACCCAAACTCACTTTCATAGTGATCTAAGATGCTATGAGCTTCAGCACATGTACTCACATGATGCTGTTAGTACGAAACAGTAGACCTGCGGTTGGGCTAGTACTTATAGCAGCTTGGTCAGTAAGATGCAGCAAGTTTGGTTCTGAGCCACTGTTGGTCCAGGAAATGCAGCCGCTATATGGCATGTTACTAGACATGCTTGTGCAAAACTGACCTCAAAGTTATTCAATATCTGTACATAAGTGTAGCATACCATTTAGGATAGGAATAAGGGCAGAAATAGTTGGATATGAGTATACGACACACTAATGAATAAAAACCCTGTGCTATATGTCTTAGGGCTCATGCACAAACATATTTTCTTTCCGTGTCCGTTTCGTTTTTTTTTTGCGAACTGTATGCGAAACTATTCATTTCAATGGGTCCGCAAAAAAAACGGAAGTTACTCCATGTACATTCCATTTCTGTTTGTCCGTTTTTCCGTTCCGCAAAAAAATGGAACATGTCCTATTATTGTCCACATTATGGACAAGGATAGTACTGTTCTATTAGGGGCCGGCTGTTCCGTTCCGCGAAATACAGAATGCACACGTCATCCGTATTTTTTGCTGATCCGTTTTTTTGTGGACCGCAAAATACATACGGTCGTGTACATGAGCCCTTAGTATGAGATTTTTGTTTTTCATATACCTGTTTTTACAATTTTTTACAGTTATCATTGTCTCTCCACCACGTAGATCATTTAAACTATTGTTATGTACATAGTACTGTACATACACATTCAAATTATTTTGCTGCATAAACTTTATTACCTCAGAAAGAAGAGGTAGGAATGAAAGGACATGACATATTCTGTGCAATCTGGATCTGTCCACACTTAATCACGTTTGATTGCACAGAGATTATACCCAGAAATGCTGTTTTCCAGAAGAAGTGGCTAGGGTGAGGGTCAGTGTTTCCTGAATCACCGTCTATACACCAGCAACCTGTTATAGAAAAGCAACTTAGATCCTGACAGGAGGATGATGAGAAGCATTTTATAGCTTCCATTGTATTTGTGAATCATAAATGACTCACTTGGAACTGAGCTGTAAAACTAAGGTGCACATCTGCAACTGTCTTGTGAGGCATTGCTCAGTAACGTCTGTGGGGAAGATTTCTCCTCCAAGGAAATGCTGTGAGGTTTGAAAATCCAACGTCTGGTCTGCTGTGAACAGTGCACCTGTACATTTTATATCTTGTTAATTTTTTCATTTTTTTTCCAGTGGGATGATCATGTAGATTTGATCTTCTGGTTCCTACTAAAATCCTTGGAGAAGATGGATGAATTAGTTGTCCTTGACCTGCTGAACTGCCCGGTCTGTTTAGGAAAATTGGATGCCACTGCCAAAGTGTTGCCATGCCAGCATACCTTCTGTCAGCCATGCTTACAGCGGATATTGAAAGCCCGAAAAGAGCTCAAATGTCCAGAATGCAGAACCTCAGTATATGGCACTATAGAAGAGCTACCGGCAAACTTGCTCTTGGTCCGTCTTCTGGAAGGCCTGAAGAGTGGGCAAAGCCTGGTGAGAAAGAACTCCTTTCAAAGGGTGGGAGGACTATCTACTCCTGATTCTTTTCGGAAGGGTCGAGAACAGAAGACAAATCATGTATCACATAGCAGACTGTTTCCAAAGACAAGAATGCCTATAGAAGGGGTAAGTCTAAGAATTTACCATAGATGGGGTTTGATATATATATATATTGGGGGGTGGGTATATATATATATATATATATATATATATATATATATATATATATACGTAGTGTGCCTCCCAAATCTGTGTCATTCCATTTGCAGTTTTTCTTTTTCTCTTCAGTTTTAGTTTTTTTTTTCCTTTCCAGTATTGGCAATGATTGGTGTGAAAATGTGCCAGGGTATGTTTTATTTGGCCTGCGTTTCAGAGAATCCTTTGTTTTAGATTATGTTATGCTTTGTACATGTCTGTGCTTGGAAGGTGAATTCACCTAAGTGTGCAGGCAATGCTCATTTGAACTTTTCTGAGAATGAACTAGAATGTTCTGTCTTGTCATCTTAATGAAAACAGTAGAAGATCAGCACTGACTTTTTGTTTCAAAACAATCTTCACAGTATTGCCATAAACAAAATAAAGGCAGATGTGACGCGTTTTGGCTGAATCTTGTTTGAAAGCTTGTTTGTAAAAGGCTATTTAGCCAAAATGTGTCACATCTGGTTTTATTTTGTTTATGCAAATAAAATGAAAATTTCTTTGCATCACAAATGGGGTGCTGTTCAACTTCTTCTACTTGGATATCCCTGCAACCCAAGTTTTATTAACCTGAAGAGGGTTACTGCACATGATCTCTACACAGTGCTAAGTAGCAGCATTTAGTATTTTCTATGTATGTGCCAGAAAAGCTTACGGCACACCTGTTAAAGAGCCTCTAAAATTGATGCCAATGAGTAGAACCCAGTAGATGGAACTTACCCATTGCATAAACACACCTGAAATGGGTATCTATTATCATACAGTTACTTCATTTAAATTGATTCAGTGCATGCTATTTCATCTGCAAAATTGCACCATAAATAGGAGCATGATGTGCCATTCAAAACTATGTGCTGTATACTAATTACAGTGCTTCCTTCTCCGATTAGCTGTAAGGAAAGATACATTTCTTCCTAGCCAATCCAGCTGGCAGGTAGGGTAATTAGTATTTGGTGTTTGCTTTTAAATAACTCACTAAACTCCCACTCGGGAGCAGTATATCTGGTGCATGGGGTTAGTATTTGAAGGCAACCAGTAAACCAAGGCCACCTTGTAGATCTCTGAGAGTAAATCACCAATGGATTAGTTTAATATCAAGGACTTATTAGTCCATTGTCTGGAAAATATCATTACATTAGACTGGGACTTAAAGTGTCCCCGAACTTTTAATAAACTTTTGATATTGTCTGAGTGCTGAGTCTTTCACCAATTGCTAGAATTAGGAGAAATAAGCACTCACATAGAGCACTGTCTTCTGCAGCAAGGAGAGAGTGCTGTATGTGAGTGTTTCTCTCTCCTCCTTCTAGTGATTGGAGGGGTACTCAGCACCCGGAAACCCACCGACCAAAGCCTTTAATATGTTGCTATGATATATCAAAAGATGGTTTTAAAGTACAGGTGCACTTTCTGTTGAACTGCTTGGGCTAAATCTATAGAAATAACAGCTGGAAATGTATTAAAAAAAGTAACTTTCAAATGGTGATCACCGTATAGTACTTTATGGGGTACAAACAGGGTCATTGTGGGAAACCAAGGAGTTTTATTGCAGTAGATATTAGATACCTTATGTGATTTTACAGCAGATGTCTACCTCTCCATGGTGACCTGTACCTGAGTTAACAAATACATGGTAAAAATTAGAAAACAAAATCTATCTGCTAATACATTCAACTGGTGCTCACATTTTGAGAAACCTTGATTTTGTCTAGTTTGTTGGCCTGTACTATCATTTGCAGGTTTTTCTGAATGTTGTAGAAACTGACCTGAGACCTGGGTTAGGGAATTTCTAAAAGCTTCTAAGCTTCTTCTTTCTATCTTTTTGGAATTGAAGCATTTCCTCACCTTAAGCAATAAGTATATACAAATTCTACATTTTGTATGTGGATAGAATAAAATTCAATGAAGAGAGACTTTCCTTTTAACCTGACTTTGTTGTACTTGTGACGTACCTAAAATTCCCAAGCTGTCAGCATGTTATTATTCAGTGTTTTTAAAGTTATTGTGAAATGAGTATTGTTGCAAAGAAGTGTATTTTTGAGGGTCTATGATTCCTATAACTCCTTCTTCCTAGCATTATTTGGTATTATCCTGGGGAACATTTTGCATATCTGCTATTACTTGTAATCACTTTAATCATACTCTTCCATTGAAGTACAATGAGCTGTCAAGATATTTGTGATAAGGACAAGTTATGTAATGTATTAACAAAGTTACACAAATTTGTATGGATTATATCTCTACACAAATGTAACTTTCTGGCACACCATGACAGTGCTGTCAGGAGAATTAGACTCCATTACAAGACTCCCAGATTGTCACATTTAAAGGAAAGAATATTATTGTGTCAGGGCTCATGCACACGAGTGCTCAGTGCCCGTGCTGAGGACCGCTGTGACTTTAATCCACACTCTAATGTGACTTTATACATTAGTATGTGGAAAATTCAGTATATTCAGTATATGCTCCAGATCTGCATTGGAATATACCTGTAATAGGCCTGGTAGCCTGGTACAGGTTCAGGCCTATTACCACTATGGGACACTTCCCTGATTTTAGCGAGAGAAAGGCATTCTGGCCCCGGGAGTAAAGCTCTCCCGAGTGTTTTGCTTTCAGATGCCGTGATCACATTTGACTACGGCATCTGAAGGGTTAAATGTCTATGATTGGTTGGTGCCATCTTTAAAGAGACAGCATCCGCTGTAAATGTGTGGCGGATGTCAAGGGGTTAAAAACAGATAAACTGCTTGAAAATGGATGCAAACACTGATGCAAAATGGCCGTGAAAAACTGCATCCATTTTTAACAGCTGTTCATTTTCACGTTATGTGAATGTAGCGTTATAGTGATTCCATCAATACTTCATTATAGAAACCCTAGGTCTATAGTCTGGGCTGGAGACAGGCTCGTATAGTGAATGCTGGCACTATGTAATGAGAACTTAAGTTGAAGAATTGGTTGAAGTATTAGGAAGAGACGTAAGAGAAAGTTCTCTGTAACTGAACAGGGCTCTTAATACATGTCATGGGAACAGCAAACCACATTTATTTTCTCTGAAAAACCTGCAAGTGCTTGTAAAATATATTGAGGAAGCTCTTTTTTTCAGATCATACAGGCATGTAGTCCAATTATTAGTTTTACTGATACTGTAGAGTGACAGGTAATGAAGTCAGACAGGCAGCAGACATGCTGCTACGAGGAAGTATCAGTCTGAATTCCAAAGCAGGTAAAATTATTCATATGTATGATTCCCATCGTGCAGATCTTACTAGTGCTTTTAAGCATAAAATTAATTTCATTGAATGACTAGTTTTAAAATACAGCTTTTCAATGTAATGTTGGCTGCTCAATTTCCACTCTGAGAATGTATTAAATAAGCTGTGGAAGATTTCTTTCAGAGTGGCCTGTCTCTCAGGAGCAATAATAAGGGATACATTTTTAGCAGAACACTTCTCCAGAGATATTTCAAGAAAAAAAATCCAAGGTTTGTCAGGCAGTAAATTAACATGAAGTGTTGCGGCTTACATAGTGAAGAATAAAGTGCATTTAGGTCAAAGTCTATAGCTCTTTAACTTCATGATTGTAAGAACATAAGCAAAATATAAAATAAATAACAACAATCAGACCCATCACTTGGAAAGTGCTGTCTGTTTTATTCAAAGGTCTCCGTAAATCGTGTCTCCGCACAAGAGAAACATTCTCTAAGTTTCACAGGAGCTTATTACACCAGTGAACGTCTAGTGACTCAAACTCATAGCATCATTGATCCCTATGATGCTGTCAGTTTGAGTCAGTAGTCCCGTGGTTGGGCCACAATACTCAGGCACAAAAATATACTTGTAATACGCCTGTGTGAAACTGGCCTAAGGACAACATATTTTCCGTCTCCCTTGTGCCATAATCCAGTCTTCCTTTTAATTAACCTATTGAAGACATATGACGAGTATGCTGGTTAGTGGTAGGCAGTAGGCGCATTGTGATGAACATACTCATCATGCTGATCAAGTTCTTGTTGCTCAATCTTTGCTCATACTCTTGTTTTTGGATGCCCTGGCTCATTGCAGAACCCCAAGGCTGTTTCAATCTGTTTCTAGGGCATACCTGAATATGATTAAGAGAAAAAGGAAAAATCAGCTCACCATTTCAGAGTTGATGTGGACTATAATGCATGTAAGCATTTTTGTTTTGGTTTTCTTTTCGTTTTTTTTTTACTAGATGTGCACATTGTGGTTTTAATACTTGAGCTAACACAATGGACTGTTTTTAAAAGAACACTTTTTACATTTGTGGATGATTTTTTCGAATGTTTTATGAGTATACTTGGGTATGCCCTAACAACTACCTGTGTGTTATTAGTATACAAGCTAATGCACTGGCATATAGACATATTCCAGTACAGTTTTCAATTAAAAAATTAAAATGTGTTAAATAAAAGTATCAGGACACCAAATACTATAGACATATTTGGTATCTCCACAACTGTAATATCCTGTAATAAACTTGAAAATAGAAAAGTTATAATTACTGAAATCTAAAGAGGCAAAGTAAAAAAAAAAATGTACATGTCCTCAAAGCCAAAATTGGCCTTGAGAGTTAAAATAGACATAAAGAAACTGCCAAATGTGATGTGGAAAAAGCAATTTTGAAGCGCCTTAAACACTTACTGACCAGCCTGTGTTGGGCTTTACTGGTCAAGCGCTTGTGTTTCATCTTTGCCTTCCAAGAGCTATGACTTTTTCATTTTTCCATGTAGCCTTATGGGGGCTTGTTTTTTTGCAGGATAATTTGTAGTTTTTAATGGTGCACACACAACTTACTGATTAACTTTTATTCTGGGAGGGGAATAGGAAAAAACAGCAATACTGCCACTAAGTTTTTTACGTTATAAATTTAGCGGCGTTCATTTTTTTAAATAAATAACATGATAACTATTCTCTGGCTCAGTACCTACCCCTTAGTGGCCTCCATAAAAAGTCATATTGATGGTCACTAAGGGATTAACCTTTTTATAGAGGACATCATGGAAATCAATGGAGGTCGAGATCACACACTTCATCATTGTAATCTTTTTACATGGATCTATTACATATCAGAAGATTATTTTAAGTTATCTCTGTACATGAAAAGACCATTCATTTACTTCTTCTAGAACATCTTCTAGAACGTCTCCTTTAAATGTCAGCCCTGTATATCTTGCTTTTCAGCAGGTAAACCAGTTTGAATTGGGCCGGTGCCAAATAATGGAACCAGTATAGCAACTAGCGCCCAGACGCCTTGGTTTAGATACCAACATAATGGTATTAATTGGAGCAGTACTTAATTATTACATATATGTTAAATAACTATGTTTAGCATTTTTATTAACTAGGTTAAAAAAAGTAATTTTATCGGCAGTTTCACCAGTATCTTTTACATATTATTAAAGGGGACTCCCTTCTTTAGATAGATATTAATAAAGTCAAGGTTGCAGCTACTGATACCTGTTATGTGGTAACACAAATTACCCTGTCATTTAACAGTCTTCCTGTAAACGCATCGAAACTGATGATATCATAAATTGAATTATCCATTAAATATTAAAGGGTGTCATCACTTATGAACCCTATGAGCTAGAGCTGGTGGACATAGGTCCTCCACGTGTTAAATAAAAGACTGTTCATCTGAATAGTAACTATTTAACGCTACTGTATATTTCATGATTTAAGTTCCACCATAAGGATCAGATGAGAATCAGGACACAATAGTTGACATGGTGAGGTTGTTTGTGGTCAGACAGCTCCTTTTAAGGAGCTCCATATAAGAGCTTCACCTTTAGAATATGGAACTGGATGTAAGAATATGTTTTCATATATCCAAAGGACACCAATATTATATCAAAGAAAAACTTTTTCAGTATTTTCTTTTTAGGTAGGGGGTCTTCAATGAGTCACAGAATGAAATGTGGTTGTTATGCTAACTGTAATAAAGAGTGAAACGACTGCCGAAAGTGAAAACGCTCCAAGCAAAATTAGTGTAGAAATGAGAATCTTTCCTGCTGTTCAGTTAATAAAATTCTGAAACAGACATTGTAAAGTAGAAAATCATTTGGCTTTTTCTAATATTTTTCTCAATGCCTTAAAGGGGTCCACAGCATTGTATAATCCCTACTTTCTAGAAGAGTGTGTTAACAGTAAACTGATGACAAAGTGTCCCCCAGAGGGGGGGGGGTTAATCTGTGGGGAATCTGACGGTAAGGCTACTTTCACATAGAGAACAGCCATGCCGGATCCCAAGAACTTTGGCAGGCTGTTCTCTGCCAGAAGGATAGGCCATCAATATCTGATTGGCAGTATTCCTGATACTCTGAACCCCTACTGATCAGCTATTTCAGAGTGGTTGTGTCGTACAGTTCTGTGCATACACTTGCTCTCTGATGTCAGACAGTCTATAAATGGACAACTTTAGCGCTGCGCTGTAGGTCCTAATATGGACTTCACGTTAGTAAGTGGACCATACCATCACAATTGTAATGATCATCTCTACCACAAAGCAGTCTCTTCTATGTATACATGTGCTATGAGAACACTGCAACCTTTGCAGCTGCCTGTCTGCATTCTTCTCCACAGCCTCCCTTCCATGGCTAGATGCTGCAACGTTTGCCATTAAAAGGGGGATGTCTGGCAGACTGTGCATCAATAAATCTTGCACTGCTCCTCAAGTCCAACATCTCAGTGCTCAGGAGAGCAAAGACATGCAATCAGCCTTAGTGCCCAATCACATGACCGTATATTTGTGCCCGTATCTGTTCTGCAATTTTGCGGAACAGATACAGACCCATTCATTTCAGTGGGCGGCAAAAGATGCGGACAGTACACCATATTCTGTTCTGTACAATGTTAGGATTGTACAAAGGATTTTCTGTGAGACTATGGAAGAGTGCTGTAGATAATCTTTTGTTCCATTCTGTATAATTGCTGACATATCCACTGGAATACTGATATGTACCAAAGTTGCTTTGGTAAAAGACAAAGAATCGCCGGTGAACCTGGTGTCTGTGTGTTACAGCTCTAGATTTGCATTGCTTAATGTGCTGGAAGATTTCATGCTAAGTATTAGAGGTTTGTTCTTATTTTGATTCAATGGTCTACATTTCAAGATTTTTTTAACCCTGACCTATTTGTTCTAATGTTAAACTATTTGAAAGTGCAGATTCCAAATATCAAGTCAGAAATTATGTGTCAGTGCCAAATATTTTGCAACTAAGAAATCTTTTTTTTCATATTCTCTAAATTAATATTATGTAATACAGAACGTTTTGAAGAACTTATTGACACATAATATTGTTGTAGTGCCGTACAAAAATATTCGTTTTTAAATTAACCAAAAGATTAACAGTTCTGTAAATAACTATTTGGCACAAATTTTCTCTTTTGGGATTTTCTTGAAGAGCTATGGGCAAGATTGTCACATGGCAAACACCAACAGTAGCATCATGTTATCATGTTTATGTTTCACCTGCCTTGATATCAGTTTTCCATGGTCTTAATGTCCTAATCCCTGTATCTACAGGCTTCTACCTGGTAGGCCTGTTTATGTTCGGTTTATACGTAGACTTACCTCTCAGCTTCTTCTACAAGATTAACTACCTATTGAAGTAATCATACTGCACTAGGATGGATTATATTATCTCCTTGTATCATCAGGTGGACTCAAGAAAGAGTTCAATATTATTTATTAGTTCCAGCTCTTTGCCTATTTGATCTCATTTGAAAACACCATTCATGACAATCTCTGTGATGCAGCCTTTAGATTTTAGCTCATTTGTCTCATACGTCATTTATGCTGACATGTCATACATGGCAAATGTACATGTATGCATGATGAACTGTCCATTTGTTAAAACGTGGACCTCACTAGAATAAACAAATGTGATATCCAAATTCAGCACACAATAATTTACAAAGATCAGATGTTATTATCCAGTCAGCAAAAGTGATGTAGACCCATGATAGGCTCCACATCCATTTTCCAATGCCAAAAATCTAATTGTGGCCTTTTTTCCTTTGTACATAGAAATACAAAGATGCCTTATTAGATGGAGTAGGTTGTATGAGATTTGAAAAAGGGTCTCGTGGGTCTGTTAGTGGGGTAGAGCTGCAAAACCAGGAGCAAACCTTGGACATGAGTGGTGCTGTTGCATTAGATTCAAAAAAGTTTTTCCTAAAGTGCTACTCTTGTATATGAGTGAGGCAGAGCTGTAATACAGAAAAAAATTGTACAACCTTTTTGTATCTGTTCACTCAATGCAGCAGCCCAAGATTACACACATATTTTTTGTAGGTGAACATCCATGGTAAGCAATGCATCTGTTGTGCAACATTTACTAGAATACATGTACTGTACATGTGACTGTCAATAAAAGTTAATAATAATAATAATAATAATAGTAATAAAAAATAAATAAATAACAAAAATTATCAAGAAGAAACAGTTGCTTCTGAATATGTTGTGCAACAAGTCTATGTTTTGCCCTCTGTATGGGCAGAAAGTAAAACAACTGACTATGAAATGCAGGTCAGCATATTTATTTTCTGTTTCAAAGCACCACTAGAACTTGTGCTTAGGTTAAGAAAATATGCAAAAATCGACTTAGGCTACTTTCACACTTGCGTTTGCAGGATCCGTTTGTGAGATCCGTCACAGGCTCTCACAAACGGTCCTAAACTGATCAGTTTTGTCCTAATTTATTCTGAATGGAAAAGGATCCGTTCAGAATGCATCATTTTTGCTTCAGTTTGCTTCAGTTCAGTCTCCATTCTGTTTTGGAGGCGGACACTAAAACGTAGCTTGCTACGTTTTGGTGTCCTCATGAAGAAACTGATGCAAATCCGTCATGACCCACAATGTAAGAGATCCTTAATGAACTTCTGGAGTGAGTTTTCTGAACTGAAAGTAAATGGGCCGAATGATTTTGCATGCCCAACTTTTCAGTTTTATTATTACAAAAAAAGTTTAAATAATCCTATAAATTTCATTTCACTTCACAATTGTGACCCACTTGTTGTTGATTCTTCACCAAAAATTTTAAATGTCATATCTTTTTGTTTGAAGCCTGAAATGTGTCAAAAGGTTGAAAAGTTCCAGGGGGCCGAATACTTTCGCAAGACACTGTATATGATTAGGAAAAAAGCTTTTGTTGAACATATTCCTGCTATACAAACAACACCTAGTGTAATAGTGATTACAAAATCTATAGCTCCATAGAGATTGTGACTATATTAAAAGGGGTTTCCAGAACTATAATATTAATAGCCTATCCTTAAAGGGATTGTGCATATTTTTAAAACTTGTTTTGTCCTCCTTTCCCCCCTGTGGACCTGGGACAGAAGGATACTTGCCTGCCTCCATGTTGCTCAGATCTGGTTCCTTCTGTCCACTTCTGTGTTTCATTCACTCTGGTCTCAGCTTGTAAACTTCTGGTCTGGATAAGTTCACATGTTCAGCTGCAGCCAATGGTAACATGTCCCCCAAGCGGCACTTGACCTAGTGACAACCCCTTTAAGGCCCCTTCACATGGGTCAGCACTCTGGGCAATTATTGGGAATGAGTGTTCCTAGGAACACCCATTCCCGATAATTGCACTCATTCCCGAATCTTCTTCCCCAAAAAAGAGTGTTTTGAGGGAGCAAGCAGTGGCAGTAGTGATTTGTCATCCCCATATAGTGGAGGGGATTACATGTAAATGCAACTCTCCTCATAGCTCACGATCAGGTAATTATCGAATACTTCATTCCTGATAATTGCCTGCACAGTCAGCTCATGTAAAGGAGCTTTTACCCAACAACCCCACCAATCTTCTGTTTGAAAGGACTACTGCACTCTGGAGCAGACACCAGAACTGCACAACCGCAATAGGAGCAGAACTACTGTAAAATTCACAATCACTACCCAGTTAATAGAACTGTGCTATTCCGGACAGCAGCAGAACGTTAAAACAACTCATTGGGATTTGGTCCCCGGAATTAGACCCCCATAGATAGGTCAAGGATAGGCTAGGTGGTCAAGGATAGGTCACCAGTGTTACAGTTCTTGAAAACCTCTTGAAATTAACATACACTTGGATGTAAAAATTTTAAAAACTGGATTAACTGGAAGGATGTTTTACCTTCTTATAATTATATATCAAATAGCTGACCTAGAAACTTTCCAGCTTCAAGTCTTCTTGACAGATTTCTAATGATATATCCTCCCAAACTAGCAATTATGAAGCGCACTTATTTGACGAAAACAAGGTGTACCTTTCATTATAAGCGTGAGTCATTTCTTCAGTAATTCACTAGCATGGACCATAGACACCACCTCCATTGTAGTCTTTCAATAGATGTATTTATCGGCAGAGTTAAAGTATTATGGGTGGATTGAGACAGCTCACGTTTTTATTCGTCAGCAACAAAGAACCCTATTTGTGGCGTCATTTACTAAGCCTCAGAGACAAATTGGTAACTTTAACCATTAAATAACAATTTAGGGAGGGCAGATTTAAGAAACGATTGTCTATGTAGTTGTGTTCACTCTGTAGTAGGCCTCTTGTGCCATAGAAATTGCTCTGGGAGCTACGTATTTTGCAAGATTAGTTATTCTTATATGTTAACATATTCATTTTACAATCCTCTAAAGCTAAAAATGTTTCTGAAAAAGTTAGTAACTTGCACCTTTTTTAATAGGGTATACAGTTATATACAGAAAGTGTTATACTTGGAAGCCACGTATCCTTAGATGGTGTGTCTCAAGAAGACAATCCCTTTGCATATGCCAGGGATCCTGCTCTATTAGCCAGTGCAGGAGATATGCATTGTTTCCAAAAAGGTCGATTTTGGTTTAATCTGACCAGAGCACCTTCTTCCACATGTTTGGTGTGTCTCCCAGGTGGCTTGTGGCAAACTGTAAACAAGACTTTTTATGGATATCTTTGAGAAATGGCTTTCTTCTTGTCACTCTTCCATAAAGGCCAGATTTGTGAAGTGTTCGACTGATTGTTGTCCTATGGACAGACTCTCCCACCTCAGCTGTAGATCTCTGCAGTTCATCCAGAGTGATCATGGGCCTCTTGGCTGCATCTCTGATCAGTCTTCTCCATGTTTGAGATGAAAGTTTAGAGGGATGGCCGGGTCTTGGTAGATTTGCAGTGGTCTGATACTCCTTCCATTTCAATATGATCACTTGCACAGTGCTCCTTGGGATGTTTAAAGCTTGGGAAATCTTTTGGTATCCAAATCCAGCTTTAAACTTCTCCACAACAGTATCACGGACCTGCCTGGCGTGTTCCTTGGTCTTCATGATGCAGAACCCTGAGACTATCACAGAGCAGGTGCATTTATACGGAGACTTGATTACACACAGGTGGATTCTATTTATCTTCATCAGTCATTTAGGACAACATTGGATCATTCAGAGATCCTCAATGAACTTCTGGAGTGAGTTTTCTGAACTGAAAGTAAATGGGCCGAATAATTTTTCACGCCCCACTTTTCAGTTTTATTATTACAAAAAAAGTTTAAACGATCCAATAAATTTCGTTCCACTTCACAATTGTGACCCACTTGTTGTTGATTCTTCACTAAAAATTTAAAATGTTATGTCTTTTTGTTTGAAGCCTAAAATGTGGCAAAAGGTTGAAAAGTTCCAGGGGGCCGAATACTTTCGCAAGGCACTGTAACACTGCATACACTCCCCAGCTGCAATATTTTTTAAAGGGTTATTATCCCCATCTCGATATTTATGGCCCATCTGTGTCCAATAAGGGCAAGTCCTTGAGGATGTTGAGAAGGATGGGAATACCCTTTTAGTTGGAAGCAGGATGCAGTAATTAAATATATTGTGAATTGAAAACCTATGTGATTGGTGCCTATTTATTGTTCCACATAAGCTGCAGATCCCTCCAATAAATTGAGCTCACAGAGTGAGAGATTTTAATACTAAATCTTCTGAATACAGTCCAAAAAGACCAGATCTTGTGTGCTGTACCTTAGGATATGCCTGTATGCAACTGTCAATCTACAGAAAATGATCTATTTAAAGATTGCCTTGGAAGGGCACAGACATATGCACTCCTCTTTCATTTGGGAGATCTGCTCTGGTTGCAGAAGGTTTAAAAGAAAACTGTAAGCAGTGAATACTTTTGTAATTGCTTGTAATTAATAATTTAGTATAGCCACTGAGTTATTCAATAAAATGTATCTGTGTAGCGCCACCTGCTGTTTAAACTTATCCTTATTTTTTGTCGTACTCAGTTTAAGGGTGCATTCACATGACTGTATGTATTTGCGGTCTGCAAAACGCAGATCCGCAAAAAATATGGATGATGTTGCATCCGTTTTTGTGTGGACCCATTGTAATAATGTGTATTTGTGTCTGCAAAACGGACAAGAATAGGACATCCTCTATCTTTTTTGAGGGACTGTGGAATGGACATACAGAAGCAGACAGCACACTTTTTTTTGCACCCACATTGAAATTAATGGGTATACATCAAATCTGTAAAAAATGAGGATCGGATTAGGAATTATGGTTGTGTGAATGTGGAGATCTCTGGATCCATGTGAGGTACAGGGCTGGTTCTAGATTTGTTAGAAAGAGGTTCTCATGTACTATATTATGTCTGATATTCATTTTTTACATTAATCATGGCATAACCCCTTTAATGTACTACATCTTTTGAGGGAATATGACTAACCCCTTCCCGTCGTAAAAAAAATTCATTTTTTTTAATCCCTGCCTTCCAAAAGACATAACTTTTTTAATTTTTCCATGCATATAGCCATATAAGGGCCTGTTTCTTTGCATGACAGGTTGTAATTTCTAATGGAACCATTTAATATTACGTAAAATGTATTGGGAAGCTGTAAAAAACTATTAATCCCCTTCTGGACTTTGTGATTTTCTATTCTATTTCTTCTGCCTTTCCAGAACCATACATTTTTTATTTTTATATTTACATAGCTATATGAGGGCTTGATACTACATAATGTAGTGGGAAGCTGGAAAAAAATCTAAAAGGGTCGAGTTGGAAAAAAAATTCACAATTCTGAGTCAATTTTGTTGGTTTTGTTTTTATGGTATTGTCTATGCAGTAAAAGTGACCTGTGACCTTTATTTTTGCAGTCAGTACAAATACTGTGATATCGCATTTATTATTTTTCTTGTGTTTTAATATTTAAAAACAAAATGTAAAAATTAGATTTTTTTTTCTTTGTATCCCCAAATTTTGACCCTCAACTTTTTTTATAGTTACGTCTATGTAGCTGTGTGAGGGGTCATTTTTTGCGGGCCAGAGGGTTTTTTTAATAATTATTTTACCATTTTGGAATGAGTATGACTTTTGATCACTTTTATTCAATTTTTTTTGGAGGTGAAGTGATGGAAAAACAGAGAGTCGGCTATTATGGGATGAGTATGTTTATATTTTAATAGTATGGGCCGTTTGGCTCCGGGAGTCCAGCGCTCCCAAGGAAAAGGTGCCATGGTAACAATTTACTATGGCATCTGACGGGTAAAATATCTGTGATCTGCATTATCACCAATCACAGACATTAGCGCTGAGTGTCTGCAGTGTAAAACACCTGGCAGCTATGGTGCCCACTCCTCTTCTGATCAGGTGCCATGTTTAAACACTGGACTTCTGACATACATGTATGGTGGGCTCCGGAAGGGGTTAATGAGATGGCATTGGAAAAATAATGCAATTATGCCATTATTTCAGGATTTTTGTTATTCAACCCCGTAGTGCAGAATTACTCATTTATTCTTAGTCGCCACCGAAAAAAGCTATCAAAAAGTGTTATTTACCCCAAAATGATACCAATGAAAACAGCAAGTCATCACTCAAAAATCAAGCCCTCACACCAGGGGCGTACATAGAAATCATTGGGCCCCATAGCAAGAATCTGAATTGGGCCCCCAAACTCCACCCGGTCCAACCCCCTGGCCCATCCCACCTCCTACCCTGGCTCCTCCCCTTCCACACCCCCATTTGCTGCAAAAGGAAAGGCCGTAGGAACAAAACCCATAAAAAGGTGGAGGAATTGCATTTTTTTTCCAATTCCTCCTCATTTGGAATTTTTTTCTGCTTACCACTACATTGTATAGGGTACTGGGGCAGCCACAAGGAGACGTTATACCATATGGGGCAGCCACAAGGACATGTTATACTGTATGGGGCAGCCACAAGGAGATGTTATACTGTATGTGGCAGCCACAAGGAGATGTTATACTGTATGGGGCAGCCTCATGTGCCCTGACTGCTTCTATGAAGTCACAAAATACCGTATTTTTCATATCAGATCCCCCATAAATATCAGGACATCACATCAGCCCTCCATGTCAGACCCCCATCAGACCTCAATTCAGCCCTTTCAGACCCCCATCAGGCCTCAGATCAGCCCCCATCAGACCTCAGATCATCCTCCATCAGACCTCAAATCAGCCCCCATCAGACCTCAAATCAGCCCCCATCAGACCTCAAATCAGCCCACTCAGCCATCAGACCTCAAATCAGCCCCCATCAGACCTCAAATCAGCCCCCATCAGACCTCAAATCAGCCCACTCAGCCCCCATCAGACCTCAAATCAGCCCCCATCAGACCTCAAATCAGCCCACTCAGCCATCAGACTTCAAATTAGCCCCCATCAGACGTCAAATCAGCCCCCATCAGACCTCAAATCAGCCCCCATCAGACCTCAAATCAGCCCCTATCAGACCTCAAATCAGCCCCCATCAGACCTCAAATCAGCCCCCATCAGACCTCAAATCGGCCCCCATCAGACCTCAAATCAGCCCACTCATCCCCCATCAGACCTCAAATTATCCCACTCAACCCCTATCAGACCTCAGATCAGCCCACTCATCCCCCATCAGACCTCAAATTAGCCCCCTTCAGACCTCAGATCAGCCCACCCAGCCCCCATCATACCTCTAATTAGCCCCCATCAGACCTCAGATCAGCCCCATAAAACTAAAATAAAAAATTTCTCTTACCTTTCCTGCGCCGCGGCTCTGCTCCGGTCCGGCGCACCTCTGTTTTCCCCTGCCAGCGCTGCACTAATAATGGAAGCGCTCACTAGTATTCGCTTTATAAGACGCACAGCCATTTTCCCCCTACTTTTGGGGGGAAAAAGTGCGTCTTATAAAGCGAAAAATACGGTACTGCAGTACTGCTTTTACAATGGACGTTAACGACAGAAAAATACAGCTGTTTTGGCATACAGTAGCATACATCATTTTTCATATAGTTAAGCATACTTTTATTAGTATATCTCAATTGTATGGCCCAAATGTAATGTGAACAGAACCCTAGCTGATTCGTTATTGAACAATGCAATTTTTATACTATATTTCAAAGCATGATATGTACTGTACTTGCCCTATTATATGGTCATCATAATATATAAGGTACATTAAAAGTACTTAAAGGGGTTGTCCAAGTTATATTTATTGATCACCTATCCTCAGGATAGGTCATCAATATCAGATCAGCGGGGGTCCGACACCATCGATCAGCTGTTTGAAGAGTATGCGCACGCCATGCCAGCGCTGCCTCCTCTTTATTGTTTACCTGCTCGCCGTAATATCAGTAGCGGTGAGCAGGTGTAATTACCATCCCATTCATTTCAATGGGAAGAATTGCTCCTATACAAGCGTATGGGAACGATCCGTCCCATTGAAATGAATGGGAGGGTTAGGTGTAATTACACCTGCTCACCGCTCCCACAACCATGTTACGGCGAGCAGGTAAACAATGAAGAGGAGGCAGTGCTGGCACGGCGTGCGCCTCCTCTTCAAACAGCTGATCGGCGGGGGTGCCGGGTGTCGGACCCCCGCCGATCTGATATCTTAGTGCTGGGACTGGCTGTATATCTTTCAAAATACTACTGAAATCTAGTGCTCATCTTGCCTCTCATACAGTGCACCCTTGCAGCTAGCCAAAAATAATATAAAATTTTATACGTAGTGATGCTCTCATTCACTGTGTAGTGGGCAGGTCTGGTTACAGCAGCACTGTTCCCATGCTCCCATTCACTTGAAGAGGAGTAGAGCAGCAGTAACCAGTCCTGACCACAGTAGATGCAGCTGTGTAGTTCCAGCTCCAGGAGTCAGGAGCCTGCTGGTCTGATATTGATGACCTATTCTAAGGATAGATCATTAATGAGTAAGGCCTGGAAAACCCCCTTAACCTGTACATATTTTTATGATCTAGATAGGTTCAAATTCTTTACTGATTAATTTTACATTTTAGAATATGTCTATAGAGTTTGGAACTTCATTCTTCACAGAGCTCCAGATCCCTTGTTTCCTTTTATGTTGCACAATATAACGTATTTGCTAGGCTGTTAAACTTAAAAAAATTGTGAAAAAAACCTTTTAAGTACACAATTAGGAAAAGTTATGGGCTAGTCCTCAGCTATCACCTTGTCCTGGATATATGTGTTTGGATTTATGCTTGTTCTTGCCGACAGGAGGTTCTGGGATACTTGCCAGTCAGTATCAGCAAGGAACTTGAGAATGAGTCACTACGAGGAAGATGCGATCTGGATATATTGTTTATTGCATAATTTCCTTTTTAATTGATATTTAGGATTTTTTCAATTCTAGAATAATGGTGCCCATGCACCTTCAATAGTTGTCAAATGGTTCCTTCAGCTATTCCTCCCAACTCTACCATACATGTGTATGCTCACTTTGGTCGAACATGCATATGTTTTCAATGGCAGAAGAGGAGAAAGCCACAGTCAGACACTTGGGGGTAGCTTATCTCCTGCTCAGGCCTGGTTCTTCTTTCCCCTTACATCATCTTTCGGGGGAGGGTTGGGAGGCCCCATATTACATACATGTTTGGCCATCAGTAACGCCATACAGTGAGCATATAACAGTGCCATAAAAATGTTACTATTTATTGCCCAAGCTAGAAGCTAAGCTCCTAAATATTAACCAACATTGAGTCATGACCCAAGCTAATGCCATGGTTAATGCCAGTGCAGGATGGTGGAGGACTCAGAGTCATAAATTATGAAGAAATGCCAAAAGGCAACAAGCTGACCACCACAGTATTTTTTTTTAATTGTTGGCATAGTGAAGTTCTATAAACCAAGAAAAGTCACATGAATACTAGTGCAGGGTTCTTTCAGAATCCGGTACTGTAGGCATCTGGTACTTTGCTATTTGAGCCTTTAAGTGTAACAATTATTTAATGCCTGTTAAAATTTCTGTGTAGTATCTGTTAAACTGTACTACTTTCAAATCATCCATAAGTGAGCAGGTCCAGAGAAATACAGTGATTCTATAATACAATCATAAATATGGGACTAGGAACATTTAGCTTTCATACACAGGAGATATAAATACACCTGTCATAAAATGCCATTCATTTCAAGTATTGCAATAGATTTTGCTGTGAATCCAATTATCCTGCCGAGGTCCTGTATGCTAGTAAATGTGTCATTTAAGAGCATAGCACTGGCTTGAGGCCTTTGTGCTCCATAAATTAGTATTATTCTACAATGTGTCCATTGTCTGGTGGTATAACTAGCTACTAGTTATTCCAGCTACTCCATGTAACTCTTTTCTTTCCTCATCTGTAGTCACAGCACAAAGCAATAAAACATTTTGCATGCCCCTCGGCGGCAATCTTTTTACATAATTTAGAGGATGCTAATTAGTAATTCTGTATAGAAACAATTGAATGACTTTTGCAATAAAGTAGTTGTGAAATTTTCAAAATTAAAACCGATTATATAGGAGACTTATTAATAATTGAGAAGTTTTCACTTCTCCTCCAAAAGAACAATTTCAGGTCTCTAGCTTGTTCTGTTTTGGACCCACTCTTAAAAAAAAAAAAAAAAAAAAAAAACATTAGGTTTGACTCAGGGCTAGTACTTAGGGGTGTTATCCTAGCAGTCCCCTGGTTTTCAACCTTTAATCCCTATACATGGATCTAGACTTCGCTGCAGGGGAGCTACAGGCCACCACCTTTTGGAATGACCATGTGTGGGTGGCTGCTGACCCACTGGGGTTAGAAACACAGGTGCGAATCACTGAGGGGTCAGGTAATACTTGTAGTCAGGAACCAGCAAAGGTCAGGGCAGGGCAGGGCAGGCATAGTATGTGAGAATCCGTGAAACTAATTCGAGGTCAGGGCAGCAAACAGAGGGTCAGTACAGTAAACAGGCAAAGGTCAGAGAGCAGTGGGTCAGAATTGGTGTGGTGAAAAGGCAGAGGTCGGTATGCAGGCATACAAACAGAACAGCACACCTTTGCAGGGAACTAGCAAGCTAGACCACCTAAAACTCAGACACCTTCCCGTAGGGGAAGGTGTCTTAAAAAGGTTTTGTGGTAATAATGATTTTTTACCAAGTGTCCCCTAAAATAAATGTTTCATACATACCTGCTCCCACCACTTCAGTCCTCTGCTCTGCCTCCACTCTCTCCATTTTCTAGTCCCCATACTGTTTACATCTGGCAGTACATAGGCATGGTCACATGCACCACTGCCTCCAATGACTGACTTCAGTGGCGATGTAACCACAAGCAGCACATCACTGCTGTAGCCAGGCATTGGCTGGAGGGGTACAAGTGACCATGCCCATTACAGAAAATGGACACAACTGAGGCAGCTAGGAGGACCAGAGCAGCGTGGAGAAAACAAGTATGAATCTTCTGTTTCAGAGCCAGGCGGATGGTACTAAAAAATCATTATTACGAGAAACCCCCTTTAAAGGGGTTGTCTCAATTCAGCAAATGGCATTTAGCATGTAGTTAATACAAGGCATTTATGTATTGTGATTCTCAATATTGCCTCCTTTGATTCATTCTTCAATCGCATTATCCACTGCTCATTTCCAGGGGTTACGGCCACCGCTGCAATCCAGTGGCAGTGGCTCTGCTTTATCACTATAGGAAAAGGCGCTTCTCTCTCTCTTGGCTGGGCTGGTTGGATTGTGCACAGGCGTGCATACGCAGCAGCTCCCATCTCAGCTACCTCATATTTGTGTTGCAACTATGGCCATTACCACTGGAAATGAGCAATGAATAATGGGATGGAAAAAGAAATCAAGCCAGAAAAGGAAGCAATATGGACAATCACAATACATGAGTAAGTACCTTGCATTACTTTCTCTACATGATAAATGCCATTTTATAAAATAAGACAATCCCTTTAAGTACCCAGAGGTGGCCAGCCATTAAGTAGAGAACATTATGGGGTGCATGTGTTGGCCCTTTAACGGCTAGAGAGTGTGCGTTCCCTAGGGATAGATTTGAGAGACCTGGCAAGGAAGTGCCTGCAACGGAAAAAGACATGTGAGAAACTGGAGGTTTGAACTTCTGCTAGCAAGTAGAGGAGGGCAAGCGTGCCTGGACTAATACATATGTTATATGGGCAAAAGTATTGGAGCACCAACACTTTACATCCACAGGAACTTTTATGACAACAGATTCTAAATCCATAGGCATAAATATGGAGTAGTAACCACGTAGAAAGAAAGTAGCAAATGACGGCACTGCTATGAGCGTATATAACGAATCATCATAGCACACACAATAGCTAATGCGAACCAAATGCGTAAGGATGGGTTCAGGTGTATACAGAGTGGAAAAGGTGCTCTATCCACTTATAGAAAGGTCCATAGTAAATTCAACGGAAAGAACGAATAAACGAAGTACGATGGATGGCACTCACCAGCTTCTTTCTTGCTCAGAGTATACTTTATTCACAATACTCACAACACAGGGCGAGGGGGCAGACGACACATTACAGCATACGAGGAGCAGCGGTGACGGCCGTTTCGCGCTGCCTGCGCTTTCTCAAACCGCTACGTCGTGTTGTTGTGAGTATTGCAAATAAAGTATACTCTGAGCAAGAAAGAAGCTGGTGAGTGCCATCCATCGTACTTCGTTTATTTGTTCTTTCCGTTGGATAAATATGGAGTCAGGCAGTCCCCAACCCCCACCTTACATCTAGAAGAGCTTCTTCAGCTTCTTCTATTCTGGGAAGGCTTTAAACAAGATTTTGGAGTCTGTCTGTGAAAAGTTCATCCAGGGGAGCATTTGTGAGATCAGGCACTAATATTGGACAAGAGAGCCTGACTTGCAATCTCTTTTCTGGTTCATCAGAAAGTTGTCCCATGGGGTTGAGATCAGGACTCTGTGTGAGACAGTCAAGTTCTTCTACACCAAACTCACCCATGTTTTTATGAACCTTGCTTTATGTACTGGAGTACAGTCATGCTGGAACACAAAAGAGCCTTCCCCAAAATATTACCGCAAAGTTGAAAGCATAAAATTCCCGAAAAACAGGCCCGTAGCATTATAACTGTAGCAATGGGAGTGACTGAAACACCTGAATTCACTTTTTAAGAGGTGTGCCCTAATACTTATGTCCATATAATGTAGATTTAAAAAATGTATTCTCTTCCAGTGGCCTCCTACAGCATATTGACCTGTTATGTATAATGGTAAGCAATATACTTTACATTGCTGCATTGTTTCTCTTGACATTGTGGTATTTTTTTGCTGTGCTTTCCTGTCCCCAACCAAAACTTTTTACGTTTTTGACTAGAGGTCGTTTGTGGCATTTAAAACCTAATATCATTGGAAAAAATTCCCTGCTTACTACATTTGTACCATGAGACCTTAGGTTTATTTCATTAATAGAGGATTCCCTTCAGGTGATATGAACAGTATAATGAGGTCATGGTATGCCATACTTAAAAAAAGCTTGCAATTTAACCCGTTTTTCAGCTTTGTTGGAGAGCGTGAGATCGCAGACAAGTAACATTGACTTGCCTTGACTCAGTCTGACTTTTTAAAAAAGGGAGCGAACAATGCGAGCACTGTCATAAAATAATAATGCAGAAGAATGAGAATCTTGTAGGAATTTCTGATGACTACTACATGCCACTTGGGAGTACATCTTTATAAAAGTAGATACAGTCTTCAAGTTGGAAATATCAGTGAACTATGAAATATCAGTTGGCTCATTATTTGACATATAAAGTCATGATATGATTTCCACCATCTACACTGACACACAGTGGTGTTTGTAACCTTCAATCTGGCTCACAGGAAGTATGAGGCTATGCTAAAAATCTCCAGTACTATCCCAGGCATCACCATGTACATCCCTCTGTCTGGGTGCTCCTCAGTCCTGTTTTGCAAGACCAATATATTTTTCATTAGTCATAAGAAACTGGTTTTCTAATGATGAATCTAAATCCTGAAGCTTTTTGTATTCAAATTTGTATTTTGGTAACAATGAAGATAATGAAAGTGACAAAACCGACTCATAACTGAACCATATATACTATAATGGGGTCCATTCTTTTAGCAGAAAAACATTTTGGATGCAGGACTTTTCTGTCCTCTGGTTTTGTTGCAATCTGCAATGGAACGAGGCCTCTGACGCAGATGTAAATTTAGCCTAAGATGCAAATATGTAGTGTTCTGTGATACTGTGACAGGTAATACTGTAGATATAGGCAGATTACTGTGATTCAATGTAATATTTTTTTTTATTTAAATGCAATATGAGGGACTACATTATCTAAGGAAATAATTAAAGTAGTTTTTCAGAATGGCTGCAGGGTCACACACAGAGTAGCAATACATCAATGATACTACATCCTAAACTTATATAATTAGCTTTTCTTCTCACATTGTTGCCTATTTTGCTATTATGGAGCAAGAGTGGGCTTGTCTTCAGCATCCGCCCATGTGGGTAGCAGACAGACAGTTCCCATGATGCATTGCTGACGTATGTTCCTGGCTTCTCCCCCGTATTCACCTGCCGAAGAACAAGTCTCCCCCCCTCTTATGCACTTCTTATTGTGCTCCTCACTCAGGAGACCCCCCCATACACAATAAATGGTCAGCCAGTTCAACCTGTATGGCCAGTTTATACATCACAGTTTGTGCGAGTAAGTAATGAGTGATCATATAGGAACCTACTGAAAAGATTTTATTACTACTTATGGAGGATTTTTACTTTGTACCATAAACTTTACATAAAAGTCAAGTTTTATTACAAAGAATTCCCCTTTCAATTAATAGAAGTTTTCTTATCATCTTTTTCCTCATTAGTCATATAGTATGTCCCTCACAAGGTCAGAATAAACGTTTGAATGGGAATATAATTGCATATAAGTTATTTTTTCTCTGTGCCTGGAGTTATAGCAGCCCATTTACAGATGAAAACTATTGTGACATAGAAGTAAGGGAAGAATTTCTTTTGTCACTGATGCGCATGTGTAACAGTCAATGTGGGTTAAATATGTCTGTTTTTAGCGTTTTTATTATACATTATTTTATGGTCAAAGGAGTTTTTTTTTAACTTGAACTTTATTTTTTTTATTTTTAAAAAACTTTTTTCTATTTTTGTCCCACTGTGGGATTTCAACTTTTCAGGGTTTGATCCCTGTTTCAATGCAGAAAAATACATGCTGTATTGTGCTGCATGGAACTGTCAGTGTCTTACAATGTAAGGGGGCTGGATCTCCTGGGCTTCCGTAGCCGGCAGGCTCTGATGCCTGTGTAAGGGGGCTGATGGGGTCAGAGGGAGCCCCCTCCCTCTGTAAACCTCGCACGTGCCACAGTCAGTGCTGACTTAGACAAGTGAAGGGTTAATCCACCAGCATTGGCGGATACAGCAATGCCAGCAGGTACAGTAGGGGCCTGCTGCTGATTGGGCGGGCGCAGCTCCTGCACCCAACTGATCAGAACATGCACATGTTCATGGGGATGTGTCAAGAGACCACGTTCCCTCACATACATGTACGTGACAATGCAGGAAGGGGTTAAAAATGTTGGTGTGATCCATCTACCTAACTGCCTCAGTAAAGTACAAAGAACTGTTTGCACTAAAACCGGCCTTATCATTACGTGCAAAAACACCTGCATCATTACAGTATTGAATTGTACCCCACCATAAGGGAACCCTGCATGGCACTTACTTACACCAAGGGCACCCCAAACTACCACCAGGCTGAAACCCCAAGAAAGGGTGCGCCTTTTCCATCACTGCACAGCCCAGCAAGCAGAAAAGTTAGGACTGCCACCATGGGTGCTACAGCCAGCATCATTGCCACTAACCCCACTCCTGTCTTCCACCCTATTCCTGGGCCCCTTGCACATATAGGGATAAACTGGTCCCCAGTAGGGATCAGTGAACTTCTGTTTTCAAGTTTGGCGTTTGAGGTTCGGGTTATCTAAGAATTCCATTATGGATTCCGCTACCACGGACGATAAGTTATGGTCCGTGGTTGCGGAATCAATAACGGAATTCTAAAAAAAAAACCTGGAACCCGAACCTTGTACGCCGAACTTAAAAACAGAAGTTCACTCAACAGTAGTCCCCAGGAGCATCTGGCCTGTCTAGGGCAGAGCCTTGAGGTCCAGCAGTAAACACCCCTATATGAAGACAAAAGTAGAGTGGATCACTTGCAGTTGTGATGAATCCCTTTAATGGGGGTTTGTTCCACAGATTACACCCTTAACCCTTAGGTTGAGACCAGACAGTACAGTTGGTTACATGCAGCCATGCCATTTCCATGCTCCATGGTGAATGAGTGCACAATTTTTACTGCAAAATCAAGTAGCCACTGGCTCCCGTGGGTATGTTTGACTTAAATATGTGCAGCCATCATTTGATTTTACTCTCACTAATGACATGGTCTGGAGAGTTTACAATGACAATAAAAGGGGACATGAAACTGGTATTGACAAGTACCCTATGCAGTGGCACATGGAGTCCATCTGGGCACTACTATCCCTGTAAGGGAACCATAAATTCCCAGTGGTAGCAATGCTTTTTTAGCATCATTTGGAGCATGGCAAGTTTCTTCTCTGTGAAAAAAAAATGTCATGATGTGCCTCTGGTCTCATAAGAAGGTTTTATTCTATAACAAAGATGCATAGTAAAGTGGTGTGCTTGAGCCATAATCATTTGTAAAGGTACCAAAATTCAAAATTGACAAAGTTTGTCCATAAAGGTCCTCTTAAGACATTTTATACACAGCAGTTTGTGTACATTTCCAAAGTTTGCCTAGAACACTGAATATTAAGCCGAAATATAGTAACTGTGCAGTAGTTTTATCCACTTTGTTTAGATATGACTCCCAACTGATATGCAAAATAAAAGGAAATGCTCTCCTAAAACTTATTTTACAATTGCAAACAGAAAGTGCTTGGTTAATTTATTTATACGTTTTGCCTTGGACGGGCAATGTAAATTTTATTCCTAATACATTCCGGAAGAGGCCCAGTTTTCAACCTTGTCAGCGTCTAGACATTCATTTTTAATGCAGGTGAGGCATATACCTTGTCTTTGAATCAACAGGGATTGGCAGTGGTTTTGTAATGAACCGATTGATGTGATTTTCTTCCTCTCCTGCAGTTATTCCATAAAAACAGGAAAATATCTTGTTTAATAAATGATGTAGACATTTTACATTAATAATCATTGAGCGCGTGTACAATACAGTCAACAAATGTCTGATTATGCAGAATGTAAGGAAGGAATGTCCCTTAGGCAGCTGAATAATGTATATAAAATAAGTATCTGTGCTGCTGGCATGCAGCTTTGTTCCATGGAGCACTTACTTAGGATATTTTACTAGTCAAGCCAGAGGTCTACTTTATTACAGTCTTCTGATTAGAACCATGGTTGCCATTTTCATTTACAGCACTGAAGAATAGTAAACTTTTCAATATCTGGCACTATTGGGTAAGACTGTGGCCACGTTCAGGCACGATACAATGCAAGTGCATGGTGAGGTTCTAGAAAATCCTATTTAGACCCAATGCTACAAATCATCTCAGATTTTCAAATCTGAAGCATGCCTTGTATGTTACAGATTTAGTGTGGATTTTATTTTAAATTTGCAGATAAAATTCACCACAGAACTATTCCACTACATCTGGTAACAGATTTTCTAACTTCTAGGTACACTAGTTCCATACATCATATTTCTATACAAGACAGAAATTGCTAGACTACAGATTGGAACAGCAAGCTAAATGTAGCTGCTGAATAAGCAGGGAATGTTGGGAGATTTTAAGTCAGAACCACTGACTAACCTGACTGGGACGTTAAAATGAAAATAATAAACCTTTATTCAAATATACAATTAAAAAGTGAGCTAGATAGGTCATTAGACAATACAGGTTTGTAATGAAAAAAGGGGGAAGGATTCAGGTGAAGGTGGAAGCCTTATGGATGTCAGCTAATACCAACAAAACACTTGTAGTGATATAAGATGTTCACTCATATATAATCCTCTTCCCAAACATGCTGTGTCAGTGTAGTCAACACAGTATTATATTGCCACGTATACAGTCACTAATGATGACTATATAGAAGTGACTAACATCCTCTGTTTGTCTAATAGAGGACTCAAAACCGGTGGGTAGTATACGCAGGGTCCCGGCTGGACCTAGGAGCGGTGCCTATGGTTTAGCACTCACTCACTCTGCATATACACTGCCCACACTTGCTGCCTTCACTTCCCCAAATGCCCCGTTCGACGCGTTTCTGCGTGGCAATAGTGTCACGCTTCATCAGGAACAGGTATAAATAGAGGCAGGAACAAGTATCGCACATAGTAGCATGCCAGCGTGGCAGCCGTCCGGCGCTGTAATGGCCATGACATACTCTCACCTATCAGTGTTGAGATTTTAAGTCAGAAGCCTGCAGAACTGTGAATGTTGCTTTGCATTTTAAAAGGTTAAAAAAGCACAGTGCAAGATAAGTAACGCAATGTATTTAACATTTAGTGTGGACTATATGGCTTAAGGTAAACTGCAAAATGCTGTTACTAGCCTAAGTAATGGAGCTAAGGGTCTGTAGTTATCTCATGCCAGTATTGTATATTCAATATTCTACTAATGATTGGATCAGTGACGTACATAGAGAAGTAAGCACCCCATAGCAAGGATCAAACCAGGCCACCCACACAGTACAGAAGGTTTTCGGCCTAAACCCCTTTCAATGATCCTTTGCCTCATTTACTAAAAGTTGTTCCTTTACAGGGTAGAGTCCTGACCAAGTTTTCAGCCCCAGTAGAATCAGACACAATAAACAAATTTCAAGAAGCTCATCTCTTCTTTATTTCCATCTGCTGTCAACCTGCATGTCATACCATCTCGCATCTACATTACCAGACTCCTATCTTCTTATCTTCTCCATCTATGGCTATCATCATTCGGTACCTATTGTCTATCAGTGAGTGTATTTTAGCAGATTATTGTCTGTCAGTGCTGATTCATGCGTCATATATGTTTCTGTCAAGCATCTGGGTGTTGTGCATTTCAGCCCTATTGTAAGTCCTGTGGTATTCTTAGCTCTAAGATAAACTGGCAAAGATGATTACTACAGGTGAAATCCAGTTCTGCCTTCTAACTAAAAACAGTTGCCATTATAGTTTTCTGATTTTTAGAGAAGCTTAAAATGAAATCCAAATTACATCATTTTTATTCAGTGGCAGAGGAAGTTGTGTCCAGAACTTTGCATGTGATTGGCAGAGCAAGTGCATGACACTTCTGGACATTTTGTACCGAATAAATGTCATTGTTCCACTTCACTTAACAGCACTTTCTTTCTCGTATGTGACATGTAAAAGGGCAGATTGCAAGTGCAAGTATAAATCAAGTCCTTGATAGCAATTTTCTGGAGACACCTGTTATTTAGGCCAGGAGATGGATCAGATATAGTTTGCTTCCCTTTGGGAAATGTCTGCATTTCATGGCAAAGTTATTTTCTAGTGCTATGTAATTTTCTAAGCATGTGCTGTCTAAGCTTGTGATCTCCATCTAAATTTATACGCATTTATTCACACGCAAAATTGTTTATTCTACAATAATGTTCTGGAAATAGACGGCTGCTTCATTTCATTAGGTGACGAGCATGAAACGTCTCGCTGGAGGAGTTTTGTTTCCTTATACCACAATGCCATCACATCAGATATAATTTAGGGCACACTAGAACAGAGGCGTATGGCCTCCATTGGGCACCATATGTACAGAGATATTCTCCTCTAGAATTGGAGGCATACTGAGGTACAGTAGAGGCCCCACACACTTCTTTGAAAACCCTAATATGTCTTTGAGCAAAGTGAAGCTGTAATATGGTTGTGTGCAAGATGATTTTAATAAAATATTTATAACTTTATTTGAATACCACATTTATATAAAAATGTAGTGTCATGGTGGAGCCCCATGCCTGCTGCCGTCCTGCTATCGGGGCAGACACAGGTGTTGCATCACTCACCTTGCTTCTGCCTGGCTGACAGACTCCTGTGTCCCAAGGCCTCTTTCTCTGTGTGCATTAGAGAGACTTTTCCCTGCAGCACTGCAGTGGTTAATTCCCTTTCTGATCCTCTGCTCAGCTGCTTGACTAATGACCTAATCAACTCTCATATAGCTGTGCTGCAGTCCTCACTTCCTTGCCTGAGCAATTTGATCTCTACAGATCTTGCTATGTCTCTCTAGCTTGCTACAGCTTGTAAAGAACTATAATCCATTTGTCTGCCAGCATATCAACTTCTGCTTGTTTCCTGGATCCTGACCCTCTGCTTCCTGAGCTGAACTGTTCTTGTTCACTGTATTGACCCCCTAAGCCACCTGCCCTGACCTCTGGACTCTTTCATGGATTTGCATGTACCCTCCCTGCCCTGACCTCTACCTGTTTCCTGACTATGTTTATTACCTGATCCCCCAGCAACCAACCACACTGAGACTATTCCAGGAGGTAGCGGCCAGGTACAGTCAGGAATAGGGGTTAAAGGGTGAAAACCAGAGCACCAGCAGGATAATAGTCTTGGGACTAGCCCAAAGTCAAACCAGTTGTTTGGCACAGTGGGTCCACACTTGCTACCAGTAACATGTAGTCTGTTGTAGTTACTTAACAGTCCACCAGACTTCGTGGTTGCCTAGGATTAAAGGGGTTATTCCACAAAGTCAGAATAGGCTATAAATAATGGATTTTAGCGGTCTGACTGCTGTGTTTTTGACAATGAAGGATCCCTGAATCCACTCTCTGAATAGAGCATTTCTGCATCAGACCCATAAAAGTGCATGGAGCAGTGGACCAACATGCGCATTACTGCTACATTTAGATAGGAGGCTGTTCTAACGTTAGATGATAAGTCATTTTTGTGGACTAACAACTTTAACCCCTTAATGCAAAATAACATACATGTATGTGATCAGCATTAAGAGTATGTATGGAGTGAGCTCATATACTGAGCTTGCTCCATGCATGCTGGGTGCTGGCTGTATAACACAGCCGGCACCTGGTCACAATCACTGGGATCGCCGATGATGCCAATCCTGGTCATTTAACCTCTCAGATGCCACTATTAATTGTGACCACAGCATCTGTGGGATTAGGAGGTGGGAGAGAATTTCCACCGCCTTCTGATCAGAGCCCCTACGGAGAAATCCTGGGGTTCTGATCAGTTACCATGACAGCTTGGAGCCTTGTGGAGGTTCTCAGGCCTGTCATGGCTAACTGCCTGAAAAGCTTTGTCTGAGGCATGGCTTGGCAAGCAGTGTCTCAGAAACCCATATACTGCTGTATTATTCAATTGCAGTCTATGGAACAAGCGATCAGAAGATTGCATGTTCGAGTGCCCTAAGAGAACTAAAAGCTAGTGTGTAAAAATTTTTAAAAAATTTAAAAGATTTAAAAATATAAAAATACTAGAATTTCAAATCACCCCCTTTCTAATTTTACATATGAAAAAATAAATAATAAATGAACTATTAAAACATAAAAATATTTTTCCTGCTCAGTGAACGCTATAACAGAAAAATAAATAATAAAAATTTGAAATTTGGCATTTTAATCACCATTAGGCCCCTTTCACATGAGCGTGAGACTCGGACGTCTCCCGCATCGTGTGCCTTGTACTGAACTCCCGGCACTGAACGGGGGTTACATAGCATTATACTGATTTATGATGCTATGTAACCATTACAGTTCTGGAATGTGTTGGATAATGCTGACAGAGGCACAAAGAGTGTGTTCCCATTTCCAATACATGGTATGGTAAATCAAACTGTGCCATTAAAAAATACAATTTGTGCCTCAAAAAATAAGCCCTCAAATGGCTATGTGAAAAAAAAAGTTATGGCTCTTAGCATGTGGGGAGCAAAACTTCAAAATGAAAATGGGCACTACAACTATGAGCACTATGAGAACTATGATATGTAATAGCAGACTCTATGGACAAGTGCCTTTAAAATTATTTTTGCATTGTAGGCCACATATATCCAGGACACTGGTGCATATTATGCATATTTGAACCATTTGGGGTTGTCTGTTTGAAAACTACTATTTGGCTGTTCTCAGTTTCCTTTTGGTGTTTTTACTTGAGATTGTTTTCCTAACTACCACATCCACTGTATTTGGCTATCTCTGGAACTCCCATAGAAATGAATGGAGCAGCCATGCGCATGCCCAACAGGCGGCTCTGTTTATTTCAGGGGGCTGTAGGAGGTAATTACCTCCACAGATCTAACAGTTATCCCCTATCCTGTGGATAGCATTTTTGCACCAAATTTGTGCCTTATATACAATATAATTATATCAGTTTGTGTGCATACATTCTTCATTATCTTCACTGAACTGTGTACATCCAGGTGATCTTCTAACCAAGCCAAGTCACATGAATTAACAAGTGCGTTCTTGTCTGTCTGAGGTAAGCCAAATGAAAATAAAGTGATGAGCTTGCAAAGCTAAAAGCGTTAATCACTGGATATTAATTAACCTGATGCAATAGTGAATACCTTACTTCCACCTTTTTCCAAATGCCACCACTGGAATCTCCTGTATTGAGTGAATTATCTGTGCAATATCGTTGTCTGTCAGACCTTATTTACCAGGCAACCTCTTTAACAACACACAGTGCAACCATTTCTTTAGATGAAGACTGGATCAATAGAACTGCTCATACATCTGGCCATACATTTCTTAAAGGGGTTATTCCAAATGGACAGCTCCTTCTCAAGAGCAGACCTCCCCAACTGAACGAGGCAAGTCTGGCTTCTCAAATGCTTTGTGATTACCACAGGCTTAGTAACATAGTAACATAGTTTATAAGGCCGAAAAAAGACATCTATCCATCCAGTTCGGCCTGTTTTCCTACAAGTTGACCAGAATAAGGCAAAAAAAAAAACCCTGTGAGGTAGAAGCCAATTTTCCCCACTTTAGGGGGAAAAAATTCCTTCCTGACTCCAATCAGGCAATCAGAATACCTCCCTGGATCAACAACCCATCTCTAGTAACTGTAACCTGTAATATTATTACCCTCCAGAAATACATCCAGGCCCCTCTTGAACTCTTTTAGTGAACTTACCATCACCACCTCCTCAGGCAGAGAGTTCCATAGTCTCACTGCTCTTACCGTAAAGAATCCTCTTTCATGTTTGTGTACCTTCTTTACTCCAGGCGCAGAGGATGTCCCCTCGTCACAGTAACAGTCCTGGGGATAAATAGATCATGGTAGAGATCTCTGTACTGACCCCTGATATATTTATACATACTGTAGTTATTAGATCTCCCCTGAGTCGTCTTTTTTCTAAAGTGAATAACCCTAATTTTGATAATCTTTCTGGGTACTGTAGTCCACCCATTCCAGTTATTACTTTAGTTGCCCAGTTATATCTGCCTTGTTCGCAGGAGCCCAGAACTGTACACAGTACTCCATGTGTGGTCTGACTAGTGATTTGTAAAGTGGCAGGACTATGTTCTCATCACGGGCATCTATGCCTCTTTCGATGGAACCCATTATCTTATTGGCCTTGGCAGCATCTGTCTGACACTGGTTTCTACAGCTTAGTTTGCTGTTAAGTAAAATTCCTAGGTCCTTTTCCATGTCAGAGTTACCCAATGTTTTACCATTCAGTGTGTACTGGTGACTTGCATTATTCCTTCCCATATGCATAACCTTACATTTGTCAGTGTTAAACCTCATCTGCCACTTCTCTGCCCAAGCCTCCAGTCTATCCAGATCCTGCTGTAGCAGTGTACTGTCCTCTTCTGTGTTAATTACTTTACACAGTTTAGTGTCATCTGCAAAAATTGATATTTTACTGTGCAAGCCTTCTACAAGATCATTAATAAATATATTGAAGAGAGTAGGGCCCAATACCGACCCCAGTGACAGTGACCCAATCTGAGTATGTACCGTTAATAACAACCCTCTGTTTTCTATCACTGAGCCAGTTACCTACCCACATACAGACATTTTCTCCCAGGCCAAGCTTTCTCATTTTATATACTAACCTTTTATGTGGTACCGTGTCAAATGCTTTGGAGAAGTCCAGATATACGACATCCATTGATTTGCCGCGGTCAAGTCTACAACTTACCTCCTCATAGAAACTGATTAAATTGGTTTGACATGACCGATTCCTCATGAAGCCATGCTGATATGGAGTAATTTGCTTATTTTCATTGAGGTACTCCAAGATAGCATTTCTTAGAAAACCTTCAAACAGTTTATCCACGATAGATGTTAAACTTACCGGCTATTAGTTCCCGGGCTCTGTTTTTGGACCCTTTTTGAATATTGGCACCACATTTGCTATGCGCCAATCCTGTGGAACACTCCCTGTCAGTATAGAGTCCTTAAATGTCAGAAATAAGGGTTGGCATTGTTTTTTTCTTGTTCCTTAACCTTGTATTCCCATAAGCTATGTAGCTCTCATAATTAGATATAAGGATGCTTTTAAAAATATCCCATTTTGTGGCTGTATTTTTATTTTTCAGGACTTTGTCCCAGTTAGTTAGGCCTATGGCCTCTCTTAGTTGGCTAAATTTAGCTTTTTTTGAAGTTTGGTATTTTTGTTCCTCCCTGAAGAAACGCTCTTTTGAATGACAATTAGAAGGTTATTATTTTATGGTCACTATTTCCCAGGTGTCCCCCAACCTGCACATCTGTTGTTCTGTCAGGTCTATTGGTTAATACTAAGTCCAGTATGGCCGTCCCTCTAGTCGAGTCCTGAACCAGTTGGGAAAGGTAATTGTCTTTGGTTATTGCCAAGAACCTGTTTCCTTTATGAGATATACAGGTTTCAGTTTCCCAGTCTATATCTGGGTAGTTGAAGTCCCCCATAATGACGACCTCATTATGATTTGCCGCCTCGTCTATTTCATTTAGAAGTAGATTTTCTGTGGACTCTGGTATATTGGGTGGTTTATAATAAACTCCTATTAGTATTTTATTATTGTTTTTGGCTCCATTTATTTCTACCCACAGTGACTCCACATCTTCATGTCCCTCACTTATATCTTCCCGGAGTGTGGGCTTTAGACAGGACTTTACATAAAGGCAGACCCCTCCCCCTCTACGGTTTTGGCGATCCTTTCTAAACAAACTGTAACCCTGTACGTTAACTGCCCAGTCATAGCTATCATCCAGCCATGTCTCAGTTACTCCCACTATGTCGTAGTCCTCCTCATACATCACTAATTCCAGTTCACCAGTTTTATTAGTTAGGCTTCTGGCATTAGTGTACATACAGTTAAGAGGTTTATGTATATTTTTTACCCTACACCTTTCCTTCTGAACTGTTCTAGTTCCTTTTTCCATTCCTCCCCCAGTTTCATTACTTTGCCCCAGGTCTCTATCTGCACTATCTTCCCCTCCTATAATGTAGTTACCCTCCCCCCCCCCCCAGTCCCTAGTTTAAACACTCATCCAGCCTTCTAGCCATCTTCTCCCCCAAAACAACTGCCCCTTCCCCATTGAGGTGCAGCCCATTACTACGAAAGAGCCTGTAGCCAACAGAGAAGTCAGCCCAGTTCTCCAAGAATCCAAACCCCTCCTTCCTACACCAGTTCTTGAGCCACTTGTATACCTCCATAATCTCCCGCTGCCTTTCTTGTGTGGCTCTTGGTACAGGCAGTATTTCGGAAAACACTACCTTTGAGGTCCTTGCCCTAAGCTTATGCCCTAAATCCCTAAAATCATTTTTAAGGACGCTCCACGTACCTCTAACTTTGTCATTGGTTCCGATATGGAACATGACTGCTGGATCTTCTCCAGCCCCTCCCAGTAATCTGTCAACCAGATCCGCGATGTGCCGAACTCGAGCACCAGGAAGGCAACACACCGTTCGACGATCCCGGTCTTTGTGACAGATTGCCCTCTCTGTAGCCCTAATAATTGAGTCTCCCACTACCAGCACCTGTCTGGCCTGTCCTGCTCTCCTGGTCCCCTGCTTACTGGAGCTGACATTCCTCTGACTGACAGAGGAAGTGTCCGGCTGCAGCAGTGCTCTCCCTGAAGTGGCATCCCCCTCATCTGCCAAACTTGCAAACTTGTTGGGGTGTGTCAGATCAGGGCTAGCCTCCCTGGCACTTTTCCCTCTACCCCGCTTTCTAACTGTAACCCAGCTAGCTACCTCACTTTCCTGGGCCTCCTCACTACCACCCTCCCCCACATCTACCATATAGAGTTCTTGCTCAGTGAGCAGCAAACTCTTTTCTAAATTGTCAGCGCTTCTCAGTGTTGAAATTCGCAGGGTTACATACACGATGTGCGATTCCAAACGGGCAATTTGCTCACATTTTGTACAAATACAGTACAGACCAAAAGTTTGGACACACCTTCTCATTCAAAGAGTTTTCTGTATTTTCATGACTATGAAAATTGTAGATTCACACTGAAGGCATCAAAACTATGAATTAACACATGTGGAATTATGTACTTAACAAAAAAGTGTGAAACAACTGAAAATATGTCTTATATTCTAGGTTCTTCAAAGTAGCCACCTTTTGCTTTGATTACTGCTTTGCACACTCTTGGCATTCTCTTGATGAGCTTCAAGAGGTAGTCACCTGAAATGGTATTCCAACAGTCCTGAAGGAGTTTCCAGAGATGCTTAGCACTTGTTGGCCCTTTTGCCTTCACTCTGCGGTCCAGCTCACCTCAAACCATCTCGATTAGGTTCAGGTCTGGTGACTGTGGAGGCCAGGTCATCTGGAGTAGCACCCCATCACTCTCCTTCTTGTTCAAATAGCCCTTACACAGCCTGGAGGTGTGTTTGGGGTCATTGTCCTGTTGATAAACAAATGATGGTCCAACTAAACGCAAACCGGATGGAATAGCATGCTGCTGCAAGATGCTGTGGTAGCCATGCTGGTTCAGTATGCCTTCAATTTTGAATAAATCTCCTACAGTGTCACCAGCAAAGCACCCCCACACCATCACACCTCCTCCTCCTCCATGCTTCACGGTGGGAACCAGGCCTGTAGAGTCCATCCGTTCACCTTTTCTGCGTCGCACAAAGACACGGTGGTTGGAACCAAAGATCTCAAATTTGGACTCATCAGACCAAAGCACAGATTTCCACTGGTCTGATGTCCATTCCTTGTGTTCTTTAGCCCAAACAAGTCTCTTCTGCTTGTTGCCTGTCTTTAGCAGTGGTTTCCTAGCAGCTATTTTACCATGAAGGCCTGCTGCACACAGTCTCCTCTTAACAGTTGTTGTAGAGATGTGTCTGCTGCTAGAACTCTGTGTGGCATTGACCTGGTCTCTAATCTGAGCTGCTGTTAACCTGCGATTTCTTAGGCTGGTGACTCGGATGAACTTATCCTCCGCAGCAGAGGTGACTCTTGGTCTGCCGTTCCTGGGGCGGTCCTCATGTGAGCCAGTTTCTTTGTAGCGCTTGATGGTTTTTGTGACTGCACTTGGGGACACTTTCAAAGTTTTCCCAATTTTTCGGACTGACTGACCTTCATTTCTTAAAGTAATGATAGCCACTCGTTTTTCTTTACTTAGCTGCTTTTTTCTTGCCATAATACAAATTCGAACAGTCTATTCAGTAGGACTATCAGCTGTGTATCCACCTGACTTCTGCCCAACACAACTCATGGTCCCAACCCCATTTATAAGGCAAGAAATCCCACTTATTTAACCTGACAGGGCACACCTTTGAAGTGAAAACCACTTCAGGTGACTACCTCTTGAAGCTCATCAAGAGAATGCCAAGAGTGTGCAAAGCAGTAATCAAAGCAAAAGGTGGCTACTTTGAAGAACCTAGAATATAAGACATATTTTCAGTTGTTTCACACTTTTTTGTTAAGTATATAATTCCACATGTGTTAATTCATAGTTTTGATGCCTTCAGTGTGAATCTACAATTTTCATAGTCATGAAAATACAGAAAACTCTTTGAATGAGAAGGTGTCTCAAAACTTTTGGTCTGTACTGTATATGCACCCTTAAACGGCTGATCCAGGACTGCATACATTAGACAAGATGTGCACTTGACTGCTCTGTCAATAATGGAAGACATACTAATGGGGATTACACACAAAAAAAAAATTACAATACAGTGATAAGAAACCGACTTACTGTAGTCCCTGAATCTGAAGTCACACACCTAATTCAAACACGCACTTAAAAATCAATCACGTGAACGCTCAAACTCGCGTTGTGTCTCTGCTTTTATAATTGCAACACTCAAGCCAGTCTGCTTTTTTTCCCTCTGGATTCAAAGGGCCTTAAAGGTTTTTTCCAGGATTTACATATTGATGGGTTATCGTACTGGGACCCCAGCCAATCAGCTATATAGAGAGTCAGCGTCGCGCGCCGTGAGCGCTTAGGGCCTCTTCCTAGACCATCTGATGTCACGTTTATCAGTCACATGGCCTAGGCGTAACTCAGCTCTATTCAAATAAATGGGTTTGAACTGCGATAACAAGCACAGGCGCTATTAAATGGACGGTGTTGTACTTGTTAAGCTGCAAGCAGGCACTGCTCTCATCAGAGCTCCAGTGAGCACCGCATCTTGCTAAAACAGCGGATCGGTGGAGGTGCCACCAATCAGAAACCATAGGTCATCAATATGTAAATCCCAGAAGTTTTCCTGGAGTTAAATATTGATGCCTTATCCCCAGTATAGGTCATCAATATCTGATCTGAAGGGTTTGACTCTTGGTACCCCTGCTGATCAGCTTTTTAAAGGTCCCTTGATGCTCAGGTGTGTGCTGCTATACCAAACATTGTGGCATATATTGTATAGCGACTACGCTTGGTTTTGCATCTCAATCTCATTCACTTGAATGGGATTGAGATGTAGATTAGCCATGTGAATGATGGTTATGACATCACAGGCCTAGGAAGAAGCAGCAATGCTCACTAGGGTGCCGCAGCTCTTTGAATAGCTCATCAGGAAAGGTGTCGAGAGTAGGACCACCACTGATCAAATATTGATAACATATCCTGAAGATGGACATTGACATGCTGAGTCCTCCGGAGTATAATTTGCTCTTTGTAGTGACCTGCATAAAAGAATGACAACCAGAGGACTGCCTCCTCAATATACCATGATAAGGCATATGCACAGGGGTTGTCCAGTTAAGACAGTCTCTTTAAGACAAACATTAGACTAAACTTTCTTAGAACTGCAACAAAAAATTCAGATAAACTATTCAGCAAGTCAGTGATAATAGCATAATTGCTGTTTGCGTTGGTAGCCAGATGTCTTCAGCAGATGACAGAAATTTTTGGCACTGAACGCCAGCGTTGGGGAGTGTCTGGAAAGGTCGGAGACATCCTATTATTGGCAGTGGGAGGATATTATATTAAAGTTATTTACCAGACTGGTTCATTATCAGTTTATCTGGAGCCCAGATCAAGAGATATTAGATTACACAGAATTCAGCGCTATGCCTCTGAGATAGCTGGATTATCTTTATAGACTCTGTGCTGAAGAAACATAAAAAAATAAAAGAAACTCCGGATCAGAAAAAATATAACCTACACTATTTATTACACTGCCTAAGGACATTTTCGAAACACTGTCTTTTTTATCAATCAATATGATAAAGTATAAGAGAAAATAACTAGAATTGAACAAGGCCTCGTGGACAGCACCGTGTCATGGAATAGTGCAATGGAAAATTGGATGATTAGTGAGGGGCAGCCTCCTGTAATCTTTGTCTGCCATCAATGGATCACTTTGAGGCTGCTTCTCTCACATCTTAGCAATAACTGCCTCCCACTTTCTATTTTCTGATTACATGGGCGCCTGGAAGGTATGATTGTACCCTTGCCATGAAGCATTATTAGAGGACAGCATTTCTTAAGATGTCACTCAGCAGATCCCTTTATTGAAAGAAAGTCTATGAGACAATTACTAACAAAAATTCTGATATAACCTAGACAACATATAGGTAATGTTGATTATAAAAGCCATTTGTGGGCTGAGGAAAGCAATGTTTCAGGTGTAAGCAGTTGCCATGGCACTGATCTGCCATTCCTCTACATACAGTTAGGGCCAGAAATATTTGGACAGTGACACAAGTTTTGTTATTTTAGCTGTTTACTAAAACATGTTCAGAAATACAATTATATATATAATATGGGCTGAAAGTGCACACTCCCAGCTGCAATATGAGAGTTTCCACATCCAAATCAGAGAAAGGGTTTAGGAATCATAGCTCTGTAATGCATAGCCTCCTCTTTTTCAAGGGACCAAAAGTAATTGGACAATGGACTCTAAGGGCTGCAATTAACTCTGAAGGCGTCTCCCTCGTAAACCTGTAATCAATGAAGTAGTTAAAAGGTCTGGGGTTGATTCCAGGTGTGTGGTTTTGCATTTGGAAGCTGTTGCTGTGACCAGACAACATGCGGTCAAAGGAACTCTCAATTGAGGTGAAGCAGAACATCCTGAGGCTGAAAAAAAAGAAAAAATCCATCAGAGAGATAGCAGACATGCTTGGAGTAGCAAAATCAACAGTCGGGTACATTCTGAGAAAAAAGGAATTGACTGGTGAGCTTGGGAACTCAAAAAGGCCTGGGCGTCCACGGATGACAACAGTGGTGGATGATCGCCGCATACTTTCTTTGGTGAAGAAGAACCCGTTCACAACATCAACTGAAGTCCAGAACACTGTCAGTGAAGTAGGTGTATCTGTCTCTAAGTCAACAGTAAAGAGAAGACTCCATGAAAGTAAATACAAAGGGTTCACATCTAGATGCAAACCATTCATCAATTCCAAAAATAGACAGGACGGAGTTAAATTTGCTGAAAAACACCTCAAGAAGCCAGCTCAGTTCTGGAAAAGTATTCTATGGACAGATGAGACAAAGATCAACCTGTACCAGAATGATGGGAAGAAAAAAGTTTGGAGAAGAAAGGGAACGGCACATGATCCAAGGCACACCACATCCTCTGTAAAACATGGTGGAGGCAACGTGATGGCATGGGCATGCATGGCTTTCAATGGCACTGGGTCACTTGTGTTTATTGATGACATAACAGCAGACAAGAGTAGCCGGATGAATTCTGAAGTGTACCGGGATATACTTTCAGCCCAGATTCAGCCAAATGCTGCCAAGTTGATCGGACGGCGCTTCATAGTACAGATGGACAATGACCCCAAGCATACAGCCAAAGCTACCCAGGAGTTCATGAGTGCAAAAAAGTGGAACATTCTGCAATGGCCAAGTCAATCACCAGATCTTAACCCAATTGAGCATGCATTTCACTTGCTCAAATCCAGACTTAAGACGGAAAGACCCACAAACAAGCAAGACCTGAAGGCTGCGGCTGTAAAGGCCTGGCAAAGCATTAAGAAGGAGGAAACCCAGCGTTTGGTGATGTCCATGGGTTCCAGACTTAAGGCAGTGATTGCCTCCAAAGGATTCGCAACAAAATATTGAAAATAAAAATATTTTGTTTGGGTTATGTTTATTTGTCCAATTACTTTTGAGCTCCTAAAATGTGGAGTGTTTGTAAAGAAATGTGTACAATTCCTACATTTTCTATCAGATATTTTTGTTCAACCCTTCAAATTAAACGTTACAATCTGCACTTGAATTCTGTTGTAGAGGTTTCATTTCAAATCCAATGTGGTGGCATGCAGAGCCCAACTCGCGAAAATTGTGTCACTGTCCAAATATTTCTGGCCCTAACTGTACTTAACAAAATCCACTGGCACTATCAGAAGTTTTATCCATGTACATTTGTAAGGGGGAGTTCACATCACCGTTTCATTTTCCGTACTTCTGATCCGTCAGAATAGAAGGGAAAAAAAAAAAACAGGATCCTGTAAAAAAAAAAAAAAACATCCTGTTGCATCAGTTGGCATCCTTTTGAGCCATTTCCATCTGAGATCTGTTTTTTTAGACGGGAAAAAAAAAGTCCTAAAAAAAACAGATCTCAGACGGAAATGGCTCAAAAAGATGCCAACTGATGCAACAGGATCTGTTTTTTTTACAGGATCCTGTTTTTTTTTGTCTTCTTCTGATGTATCAAAAGAACAGAACATGAAACAGGTATGTGAACTCTCCCTAAGCAGCTCCTGTTCATGTCAATAGGTGTTATGTATGGGAAGCAGAGCACCAACCTTTCATTAAGGGGAACTTGTCATCAACTCTATGTTGACTTCATGGGGGGCAGCATACAGCAGTGGCAGAAATGTTGATTTCAGCTGTCACTCATGAGTCAATCTTAAGGGGAATCTGTCAGCAGTTTTATAGTGTCCCAACTAGAGATGAGCGAATCTATTCGCCGCTTTGTAGATTCGATACGAATCTTGGAAATTTTCTGCTGCGAAGCGAATCCGGATTTTTGGAGATTCGCTTCGTTAGATTCGAAAATGTTCTTAAAGCTTTCTACGTGTTCGCTACGTACTTGCCCGGTAAATTGTACGCCAATGTTACGTATAAGTTACTTTATACGCTGATGCATACAAATTCAGTTAATTAGTGAACTTTTACTGTTCGTTATTCGTGCAGCATAAAGCCCGGGAAGAAAGCGGTCACCTGACCTAGTGGGAAGGGCTTTCTCTGATTGGCTCAGGCTCGGAAAGCCAGTGATGCATCAGTTGTGCTGCGACTGCTGAGACGAGCAGAAGCACTGTCTGTGAAGTTCTGAGAGACAGAGAACTGTTTTGTTAAAATTGGGGAGTAATAGTTCTGGGAATCCATATTACACATATCAGGGATACTGCAGGGCTAGTAATTAATCAGGCAGGAAGAGAGACAGGGAGAGAGATAGGGAGAAAGACAAAGACCAGCTGCAGGGCCACAGTCAAGTGAAAAATGTCTGGCATGGAAAAGCAAAAGGGTTCCAGCCAGACCTCAAGCTCCAAAAAAAGGAGAAGGTGGCACAGGGCAGAAGTGCCAAAGGACCTGTAGCCGGAGCATCTACTAGTAGTATTCACAATAGTTGGCCACTGTTCCACCAAGCTAACCTACCAAGGCGCAAAATTGTAGTGAAGGAGAAAGTGGATGAGGTAGTGGCGTGGATGGCACACTCATCTCAATCACAGCCGGATGATCTGCTGTCATCTGCTGATACAGTATCATGTAGCCAGGGGTCAGACTCAGAGCTTTCCTCCTGCTCCACCATTCCGCTCCAGCAAAGCCCGTCATTTTCGTACGCAATTTGTACGCTCATGCGTACTTGTTCACATAAGTTGCGTACCTTTAACAACTGTAAGTTCATTATTAGTGCGCGAATGTTTGCAAAACACCACATAATAACGTATGATTTGTATGCAGCTTCGCCAAATAGATTCGTAATCTTATTAAAAGTTTGACGAATACTCGGCGAAGCGAATTTTGGATGATTCGCTCATCTCTAGTCCCAACTACCAGCAACATAAACTAGTGACAGGTCTCCGTAGCAAAATGCTGGAGAGAACTGTTAATCATCAGTGGGAGGGAGGGGAGGGCTGCAAATAGTATACAGCAACTTCACTCCAACCACTTAATTTTAAGTCATGAGTGGCAGACCACTGGAACTCAATGCTGCCCTAACCTAAACCTGTAACATGTCTGATATCCACACGTTACAGGATCCATGCCTCAGAAAGTTTTTGGGGGGATAAAAGAATTCTTCCCAGTGAGGAACAGCTGCTATCCCAGAAACATTCCACAGATTTAGACGTTCACTATCACTATTTACTCCAAAGTTAAAAGCTTGTAAAACAGCATATAAAATAATCCTTGTGGATTTTACGGGAAAGTTTTTATCTTGTGAGTAAATGAAAGTGTTTTGCGTATTTTGTGCATTGGGTACGTCACTATGTGGTATTGTTCTTGATCAAGGTATACCGCTGGAGACATAAGCACTAAAAAGAAAGAAACTAATGCCAACGATCGATTGCAGCTCGGAGGAGTACTGGAGATTGCAGATAGTGAACAGCGCTTCTGTGGAGTGTTACTGGGATAGAAGTTGTCCCTCATTGGAAATAATTCTCTTATCCCCCTGAGAACTTTCTGGTTGTTCTGACTGGGAATATGGACCCTGCAGCCAGTGCAGATAATTCATGGCCACATTCAGGAATAACCTGAGTAAGCACCCGCTGGGGGTGTCAGGGGTTACAGAAATATCCAATCTGCTGGACTCCATTGTTTCCATAACTTCCTTAGCAGCGAATAGGAGTAACGAAAATAGTGCAGCACAGAAAGTTCTGGAAACAACGCAGGTAGCTGTGCTACACTGTTTTCGTAGCTTTTACTCATTACAGAATTGTAATCTCTCATATAACAGATACACATGAGATGATTGGTGAAGTCTGATATTGGAACAAAAGCGCTTTGTAGGGTGTTCAAACAAATCTGACACAGTATTGTAATCAACTTGCCATTAATTCCATTGTGTTAGACTTTTAATGAGCAGGCTTTGATAGTTTTATAGATCCCTTTCATTATGAAAATTGATGAAGATCCAAGATCACAAACATCTCCAACGTCAAAGACTGGATTTCCACTTTAAAAGGGTTGTCCAAGTTCTAGAATTAATGATAAAATAATAAAAGAAGGTATGCGCACCTATTTTATCCCCCTTCTCTGTCAGCACCACTGTTCCGGACCTCCCTACTGGGATTTGTCTACTGTGCTGTAAATCCCATGTGATCACTGCAGCCAGCACTAGACTCAGTTTTATAGGACATGAGACCACAAATGTAAATGATTGGCTGCAGCGGTCAGATGGGGTATACAGCTGCAGCCATGTCCACATAGTCTAATGGGGAGTACCAGAACTAGAATACCTTAGTAAATCACAGAAAAGTGGGTTTTTAGTGCACAAAAATGGATGCAAACAATATATACTGTATAAACTAAGACCTCATTCTGATATGATAAAATCTGAGACTCTTAGCCAATATATTTTGATCAAAACACATCTGTGCCCACCTACCCAGCGTCACGGTGGTCTCAGGTCAGGCAGGTCCTACGCTAAACCTAACTATGCCGTTGGGCATCTATATCTAGGAGCGTGGACGCTGCACATATAGGCGTGTTGCTCCTAGTGACCTCTATGTGCATACAGCAACCAATGAGAGGAGGAGCAAACACACCTATATGTACCACGCAATCAAGACGCTCAATTTGATAGGAGGAGCAAAAGTGCACACGAATGCTACTCATGATAAGCTAAGAGCGCATTCAGACCTGAAGGTGCCACTCCCTCAGGTACATGTTATAAACTAAGCAAAACTCACAGAGACAAAAAGATAAAAAACATCCTGCATGATGTAATAATGATTGCGGATGTCAGTGGTGGGCACAGATGTGTTTTGATCAAAATATATTGGCTAAGAGTCTCAGATTTTATCATATCAGAATGAGGTCTTAGTTTATACAGTATATATTGTTTGCATCCATTTTTGTGCACTAAAAACCCCCTTTTCTGTGATTTACTTTGATATGTATAGCCACTGACATCCGCAATCATTATTACATCATGCAGGATGTTTTTTATCTTTTTGTCTCTGTGAGTTTTGCTTAGTTTATAACATGTACCTGAGGGAGTGGCACCTTCAGGTCTGAATGCGCTCTTAGCTTATCATGAGTAGCATTCGTGTGCACTTTTGCTCCTCCTATCAAATTGAGCGTCTTGATTGCGTGGTACATATAGGTGTGTTTGCTCCTCCTCTCATTGGTTGCTGTATGCACATAGAGGTCACTAGGAGCAACACGCCTATATGTGCAGCGTCCACGCTCCTAGATATAGATGCCCAACGGCATAGTTAGGTTTAGCGTAGGACCTGCCTGACCTGAGACCACCGTGACGCTGGGTAGGTGGGCACAGATGTGTTTTGATCAAAATATATTGGCTAAGAGTCTCAGATTTTATCATATCAGAATGAGGTCTTAGTTTATACAGTATATATTGTTTGCATCCATTTTTGTGCACTAAAAACCCCCTTTTCTGTGATTTACTTTGATATGTGTAGCCACTGACATCCGCAATCATTATTACATCATGCAGGATGTTTTTTATCTTTTTGTCTCTGTGAGTTTTGCTTAACTAGAATACCTTGTTTAATTATTTTCTCCTAATTCCTGTCTTTTTAAATACCTCTGACAACCCATTTTAAACAGCCACTGTTGGCAGTAATCACTATGGTCTTAGTTCTTTATCATGGACATTTCTCTACCAGTTCTTAATTAATACTGTGGTAACCATGATTTTAAAGCCATACTTTATATGAACAATATTTGCAACTTTGGGTTTGATTTCATCCATGGAAAATGTATAGCCATTGTCTTATGATTTTGTGCATGTATATCTTTTTACCTACACCTGAAGCTTCACACTATCTTTGATCATTTGAACATATTGGCCTTATGATATCTTCTAGGGGTCTATATAGGGATACATTGCTTTCATCCCATTTTCCTTATAGGGCATATTCATTTGCCTACTTTTAAACAGTATTACTATACTAATACTGTTGTATTTTCTTTTTTTTTTTTTGTTATATAATTTTTATTTAAGTCCAGTGAATCAGATAAAAAGACAGTTAATCAAGCGTATAAACTTACATCTTATGTCTTTTGTACTGTAGATTACATTTACTAGACCAATTTTTCCTTTTTATCCCCAAAACCAATTTGCGCCAATTGTGCAGGAGGGATGGATTCAGGTAATTTGATTATTCTTAAAGGGAACCTGTCATCTCCGAAACACCCCCTGAACTAGAGTAAGCGTTGTATAGTGTAAGTGATGCTGAATCCGAACATGTAATTTTTATCTTCATACTCACTTCCATTCCGACGCTGTGCTCTGACAAACCAGCGGTAAAATGCACTCACTGGACTCCAGTGCTCACTCACATAATGGAGAGGACTCAAAGAAGAGTCCAGTGAGTGCATTTTACTGCAAGTTTGTGGAAGCACAGCGTCGGAATGGAAGTGAGTATGAAGATAAAACTTACATATTCGGATTCAGCATCACTTACACTATACAACGCTTACTCTAGTTCAGGGGGTGTTTCGGTGATGACAGGTTCCCTTTAAGTTACTTCTTCTGGAGCGATTCTCGAGATCCTCCATCTTGTTTCTCAATGTTTGGTTAGCTTTCAGCACATCCCGAACTTGAGTCTGTGCTTTTTCCAGTTCCTTCTCTATTAAAACCACTAGTTCCAGGTCTGACAGTTGTATAGTGTGCTGAGCCACTTCTCTTTGTAAGTCCTGGAGTGCTGATGACACCGTGGCCTCTAAGGTAGCTTTGATGTCCGGGGCTAGTAGCTTTGCCACTTCTATGGCCATGGTTTTACACGATATCTGAAGTTCTGGATTATGCGATTGATCATCTTCATCTGCCACTATTTCTCCGTTCACCGGTGTCAATATGCGCTGCGGAGGTTGTGAGGACGATCTTGTAAGGCGTTGAGGTTTTTCATTTACCGACGTCGCCATCTTGCCTCGTGGCTGTTTCTCTTCTCTTCAGGGGAGCGGTTGGATAATGTTCGGGGATCCGCTCCTAACCAGAAACTTTTCCATCTGTTAACCCTCCAGAGAGGGTGATGCATGAAGACAGGGGTCGTAAGCCCCTGATTTTGGCAAAATCCCCGAGGTTTGGGCTGCAAGGTGCGGAGCTCTGCTTCTCTCCCTCCTCACATGTGCGTGCCGGAACCAGAAGTCCACTGTTGTATTTTCTGTCCATCACAGCCCCAAAAATGATGATCGACAGTGAGGGTCATGTATGAAAGTGCTGAATATGTGGTGTTAAAGTGTGTCCTGATATAAATATGTAGAGGTTGTTTGTCTTGAGTTCCAAATACCTTACTTCCCTTCGTACAGAAATACAGTTAAATAATAAAATTGCACTTGCCTGGTTCCACCACTAGGTAAAGCTCATGAATAGAGATGAGCGAACATGCTCGTCCGAGCATTAGGGTATTCGCATATGCTCGCTACTCGGACGAGCATATCGCGATCCTCGAGGAAATGGCAACTTCCTCTTCCTGCATGTTAGCCGCCTTTTTTCAGTCAATCAACATGCAGGAGAGTCTTTGGTACCTTCTAGCATCACGTGGGGCCCCTACAAGTCGATAGCATGGATTGGCTGGCCAGATCAGATGACCTGGGAATATAAGAATCTGGTCCTGCGCTTGGCTGCACACTGTTGGGGCGTGAAATTAGAATCTGGTTAGGCAGGAATCATTCACAAAGAACCCAACGCTCCTTCTAAGGGCTACAACGACATTCTTTTTTTGTCCTCCTCTCGGCTGCTGGCTGGGACTTGTAGTCAGCTACCGCCATCTTGGCTGCACACTGTGCACTCTTGGCAGAAAGGGGACAGCACATGGTCCACACAGACCCCAATGAAATTGCCCAAAGTCCTCTCAGTACTCATTTTTGATGCTGCTGTACCTTGGCTTGCTGGGATCTGTAGTGCAGTCTACGGAATACGTTTTGTCACTCAGTTATATAAACTACAGTCCAGTGAACAATTGTGAGGTGTGCGATACACTAGCCGCAGTCTAGAGAATACGTTTTTTTCACTCAATTATATAAACTACAGTCCAGTGAACAATTGTGAGGTGTGCGATACACTAGCCGCAGTCTAGAGAATACATTTTTTTCACTCAATTATATAAACTACAGTCCAGTGAACAATTGTGAGGTGTGTGATACACTAGCCGCAGTCTAGAGAATAATTTTTTTCACTCAATGATATAAACTACAGTCCAGTGAACAATTGTGAGGTGTGCGATACACTAGCCGCAGTCTAGAGAATATTTTTTTTCACTCAATTATATAAACTACAGTCCAGTGAACAATTGTGAGGTGTGCGATACACTAGCTGCAGTCTAGAGAATACGTTTTTATTCTCAGTTATATAAACTACAGTCCAGTGCAAAATTGAGTGGTTTGCGGTGCAATAGCTGGAGTCTAAAGACTACATTTTTTTGCCTCAGATAGTAATTCTACTGTCTACTTAATACGGTTTTGGCCTCAGATATTAACTCGACAGTTTGGTGAATATACAAAATGTTGAACCCAAGGGCTAAGGGTCGAGGGCGTGGGTGTTCAAGTAGTGTAGGGGGCAGAGGCCGTGGTCCTGGGCAGGGTGACACTGTACATGCTGATGAGGGAGCAGTGGAACGCCGCAGAGTTTCGCTCCCTAGCTTCATCTCACAACTTACTGGGTCACGTGGTAAACCACTATTGAAACCACAACAGTGCGAACAGGTGATGACATGGATACCGGACAATGCGTCCAGTAATTTATCCACCACCCAGTCTTCCACGCAGTCCACCCATGCTAGCCAAGGGAGTAGACCTCTGTCTCCTCCAGCTCAACCTCCTTCCCCCCAGCCTTCCCCCCCCCATGGAAAGTATGGATTCAGATCAGGCATACTCACAGGAACTCTTTTCAGGACCCTACCCAGAGACACAAACCACTGCTCAACAGCAACCTGAGCAGTTGCTCTGTCCCGATGCCCAAAATTTAGAACTTTCACAGTGTGTGGGTGATGAGAGTGTGGACTTAGTGCAAGTAGTGCATGAAGAGGTGTCGGATGATGATGATGAGACACGGTTGTCAGACAGTGACGTTGTTGTCAGGGCAGTAAGTCCGAGGGGGTAGCAGAGTGAGGAATCGGAGGAAGAGCTGGTGGATGATGAGGTGACTGACCCGAGCTGGGTTGGTAATCCAACTCAAGACAGTGCTTCTCAGGGGGAGGCAAGTGCAGCACCAGAACAGGTTGGAAGAGGCAGTGGGGTGGCCAGAGGGAGAAGCAGGGCCAGAGCAGGTAGATCAGCAACTGTTTCACGGAGTCAAGCTCCCGTGCCGAGGCCTAGATGTTCGCAAGTCTGGAGGTTTTTTAAAGAAAGTGAGGATGACCGACGGACTGTGGTGTGCAACCTGTGCCACACCAGGATCAGCAGGGGAGCCACCACTACCAGCCTAACCACTACCAGCATGCGCAGGCATATGAGTGCTAAACACCCGACTCAGTGGAACCAAGGCCGTTCACCGCCTGCGGGTCACACCACTGCCCCTTCCCCTGTATCACATGCTGGCTCGGCGAGTCAACCCCCCGCCCAGGACCCCGGCACGAGTGCCTCCCGCCCTACAACCACCCCTTCACCTCCACGATCCTCCACAACCTCCACCAATGTGTCCCAGCACAGCGTTCAGCTGTCTTTGCAGCAGACATTTGAGCACAAGCGCAAATACAATTCCAGCCACCCACATGCACAAGCCCTAAACGTCCACATCTCCAAATTGTTGAGCCTGGAGATGCTGCCCTATAGACTGGTAGAGACTGAGGCTTTCCGCAACCTGATGGCGGTGGCTGTCCCTCGGTACTTGGTCCCCAGCCGCCACTATTTTTCCCAATGTGCCGTCCTAGCCCTACACCAGCACGTGTCACAGAACATCATCCGTGCCCTGACCAACGAGGTTAGTGATGACGTCCACCTAACCACAGACATGTGGACAAGTGCTGGCGGGCAAGGGACACTATATCTCCCTGACGGCACATTGGGTTAACTTGGTAGAGGCTGGGATCGAGTCTGACCCTGGGTCCACTCATGTAATGCCCACACACCAAGGATTGCGGGGCCTACCTCGGTCACGGTTTCTTAGACTTATTATGCCTCTTCCTCCAACCCCTCCTCCTCCTCCTCCTCTTTGCACAGAAACGCTGAGCCAACAGGCAATGTTTCTGAGGGCCAACTGGCGCTCTATACAAACAATGTTTATGGAGGGCCATCTACAGGCCCTCTCTCCAATAAATTTTTTAGTAGCGTCATATACAGACACTCAAAAAACAATTTTACATGAGAGAGTGTCTCCCCGTCTGCCATCATGTTCGGTCAGGCTGTCCGTTGGTACACCACCTCTGTCGTCCGCAGAAGCGGCCACTATGAGGAAGGCCACGGCAAGAACATGCCCTTTTCAATTGAGAACAAGTGGAGACTTGTAGGAGGATGACACTTTTGTTCGGCAGTGGATTCACCTTCCCCTTTATCATTGCCAGACAACAGTTGGTGAAAAAGTAATTGGCAATGATGAAGAAAATGTAACGGTGCAGTGGACCGTCTGTGAAGCAAACCTATATATTCCCACCATGCCAGCCATGGGTTGTACATAAACTAATAACAGGAAAAACTAAAAAAAATTAGAAAATTATTTTACAGGAGGGTCAACCGCAGACACTCCAAAACAATTTTACATGAGGGAGTGTCTCCCCGTCTGCCATCATGTTCGGTCAGGCTGTCCGTAGGTACACCACCTCTGTCGTCCGCAGAAGCGGCCACTATGAAGAAGGCCACGGCAAGAATATTCCCTTTTCAATTGAGAACAAGTGGAGACTTGTAGGAGGATGACACTTTTCTTTGGCAGTGGATTCACCTTCCCCTTTATCATTGCCAGACAACAGTTGGTGAAAAAGTAATTGGCAATGATGAAGAAAATGTAACGGTGCAGTGGACCGTCTGTGAAGCAAACCTATATATTCCCACCATGCCAGCCATGGGTTGTACATAAACTAATAACAGGAAAAACAAAAAAAAATATTTTACAGGAGGGTCAACTACAGACACTCCAAAACAATTTTTTAGGAGGGTCAACTTCGGACACTCCAAAACAAATTTTTGGGAGGCTCACCTACAGACATTTGACTGCAATCTCAGTCTGACCAAGGCATTGGTGGTGTCACTGCCATGCTGTGTCAGGCTAAATTTTTGGGTGCCTCACCTGCCACCTGAGTCTAACTTGGTCACTATGGTTTCACCGCCATGCTGTGTCAGGCTACATTTTTGGGTGGTTCACCTGCTACCTCAATCTAACTTGGTCACTTGTTGGTGTCACTACGCTGTCACCATGCTGTGTCAGGCTTATGCCTGCGTCATGGGGCGGGGGATAGCACAGCAGTGCCAGCATGAGCAGTGGTGTCACCTGCAGGCGGTGATGGACCTTCGTTGCACCTAGTTGGGTGCTTTCCTAACATGTGCCAGCACATGTGCCTTGCCCATCTTGGTCTGGGTCAGCACAATTGTCTCGAGGGTCACCACCAGGCTGTTGTCCAGAATTTGGCATAATGGTACGATTAGGCAGCCTCAGAGGCATCCATGCATGCTGCCCCTGCTGTTTCCTGTCCATTTCCGTGGTATTTCCATCATTTTCTGAGGTTTCCAGGTTTTCACGCAACCTTCCCTATGCAGAGCCCCGGTCCCCTGCAAAAAATGCTCGAGTCTCCCATTGACTTCAATGGGGTTCGTTATTCGAAACGAGCACCCGAGCATCGGGAAAAATTTGATTCGAATAACGAGCACCCGAACATTTTAGTGCTCGCTCATCTCTACTCATGAACTTTCCGAAGACTGATCTATTATGGAAACACATTGGAGTTACTTATATCCATATGCCGTGAGCCCCCACTAGTGGTGGCCGGCCATGGGCAGCCAGATTGTAGATTGTAAAATTCAACATATTTGGACCTACTATATGTAATAATGTGATATGTGAACCTTAACCCTTTCAGTACCGGAGGTTTTTTCGGTCATGCATTTTCGTTTTGCGCTCCCTGCCTTCAAACAGCCATAACTCTTTTATTTTTCTGTTCACATAGCTGTATGAGGGCTTGTTTTTTGCGGGACAAGTTGTATTTTCCAACGCCACCATTTAATATTGCATATGGTGTAGTGGGAAGCAGGAAAAAAAATTCCAAATCAGGTGAAATTGCAAAAAAAACGCTATTCCGCTACAGTTCTACGGGTTTCTTATTTACAGCGTTCGATGTGCATTAAAACTGACCCATTACTTTCATTCTACTGGTCAGTACGAATCCGGCAATACCTAATATGTATAGTTTTTCCTGCGTTTTGATAGTGAAAAAATAATTAGAAAGTTGCCCTTTTTTTTTTTTTTTTTTTTTCCTTGTCATATCTTTGACCCCTATAACTTTTTGGTATTTATGTGTACAGAGCTGTATGGGGGCTCATTTTTTGCGGGACAATCTGAAGATTTTATTGATACCATTCTGGGGTGTGTGTGACTTTTTGATCACTTTTTATTTAATTTAACGGCAAATCGCCATTTGGACGCTTTTTTCCGCCACACAATTCGCCGTATTGGATTTTTTTTTATATTTTAAAAGTACGGGCGTTTTCGGTCACGGTGATACCCATGATGTCTATATTTAGTGTTATTTAGGTATTTATTTATACGGAAAGGGGGGTGATTTGAACTTTTATATCTTTTTTATTTTTATATATTTAAAAAAAATTTTTTTTTTTTTTTTTTTTTACTATTTGAAAGCTCTAATATGAACTTATATATTGTGGCTTTTTTTTTTCTTTATGAGCAATCATGGATTTTCTAGACTCAGATAAATCGATGAATTGCTCATCTCTTATCCTGGCCTGCCATCTAGTGGCCAGAATAAGAATTGCACTTTGAAAACTGTAATCCTTACCAGCGAAGATTACAGTTTTCATACGGTGTACAGACACCCCGATTGGCCACACGGGGTGTCTGTACACCATCCGGAAGCGAACGCTTCCGGGTTTAGACGCAACTAGATGCCGTGATCACGTGTGATCACGGCATCTAATCGCCCAGGAAGACGCCGCCGATGTAGTAAGTAGCGGCAAGTCTCTGCTGTTAGAAACAGCAGAGACTTGCCGGCCATGACGCCCGCCACACCCGCGAGCGGGCGCCATGTGCCCGCATCGCCCCAGGTACTGTAAGGGTTAAATGGTATAAATGCATATACCTTTCATGAAAAGCAAGACACTTATGTATTTGTCTGAGGATGAAATTACACTTTACAGTTAAACAGGTTATCCCATGATTAATGTAAAAAATGAAAATCAGACGTCATATGCTGTAATACATGACTCTCTCTTTCTAACAAAGCTAGACTCAGCTATGTACTTCACATGGGTCAAGAGATCTTCCCATTAATTGTTCCAATTACTCTGCTATATTTATATCAAGCTGGAAGCTCAGGGGGGATGTAGTTTCTGATGCAGCTCTCTCCCTATCACATCTCAGGATGGAGTTGTAGGATGGAATTGAACATGTGCATCAACTTTAGCAAGGTGGACAGAGAATTAAAAAAACAAACAGCAGGTGGCGCTATACAGATACATTTTATACTAAATTTTAAATTACATGCCATTAGAAAAGTATTTAGATCTAGGGGCTGGTTTGAAAGCTGCAGAATATTTTTTGCAACAACCCCTTTAACACTTCACTAATCATATATTTTTTTTTACAAATGAATGTATCTGTACTTGTCCCATTTATTGTAGAACTGCAGTGTCTGTCGTCATGTTCTCATGCATAACATGAATAAAATGTAATACTAGCACCAGAGGATGACTCAGGATGATTTTCGACTATGCTTCTTTGCATATCCTACACTGTGATCATTATGAGATGTTTTAGTCATCTATATGCAAAATTCTTCATCTTCAAACAAATAATACTTGTACAAGACATGTGCAATATCATTTTATGGGCATTGGCGACAACCTGCTTAATTGTCATTGGTGTGTGTGTGTGTGTCTGGATAGAATTCAGTGTTTATTTAAAGTGAATACAAAGTTGCACTGTGTGAACATGTAAAACGTGTACTGGAAGGTAATCTGTCAGAACATGCCACGGAATACATTGTCAAGAAAATCTCGGCCAGCGCTGCCTAAATCCTTCCTTGACACTCCCATAACTTATTTCTTCCTACCTCCCTACCTTGATGATGTCATCATGAAGCCAAATCTCAGGCAGGCGCACATCTCCTTTTTGTGTACGGCTGGGCAGTGTTGGCAGTGGCTTCAATAATTAAGATAAAGATTTCCAGTGGCCATTTGATGATGTTGCCGAGGCAGGGAGGATTAGGGGAGCGGGGCTCCATTTGGATGGGCATGGCTGGACTCCAGCACAATTAAGTACAACCCCTTGGGCTCTTTTCAACTCATTTTCATAAAAATGTGTTTTTCGTGGGCTAGATAAGATTGATAAGCACATAAGCATATCCGTAAATAACATTAGGAGAACTATGCAGACATCCCAACCATTAGTGGTCCTGATTGGTGACAGACTTCCTTTTAAGGGCAGAATGGCCAGAAAACACAGAGAAATGGTAAAGAAGGAGAAGGCAGGTGTTGAACAAGTGTCCTTGAACCCTCCTTTAATTGGAGGTCCTGCATATCACCATCAGATTTTTATTACTTTATAGGGGTTATGTTTTCTGAGACATTTGTTGCTTATTGTAATGGAAAAATATTAACCAAATATAAAAGGGCATATAAAGTAAAGTACCATAGACTTCCAGTTCCCATTTTCGTTTAAGTATCATATGTTTTGTTGTTGTTTTTTTCACTTTTTTAGGTTCAGATTTTTTTTCCTTTTTTAAAGTTGCACATCAATTTTCAGTGCACAATACATTTTTTAGAACTGTAATTTGTTTATTAAAATGGTTAGGCTCTAAATCTTGGGTTATTGCTGCCTAGTTCAAAGTGTATTAAATATTAGTAATGTTTGGTCTTTTTTCTAATTATTGGATTTCAGCTTTTCCACAATTTTGTAAAGATAACTTGACCCAAGAACAGAAATAAATACATTTATTTAGAACAGATTTTTCCACGCTGGTATTAAGTCCCTCTGAGCTGCTGGTGGCAGTGCCAAATTTATATAGAGGCACAGACCAGCAGCGCGTGGGATAGAGGTTTTCAGAGAGTTTAATACTGATGACCTATCTGATCAGTGGGGGTCTGAAACCTGGGCCCCCCACCGATCCTCTGTTCGAGAAGGCAGTGGCGCTCGCAGTAGCGCCGCAGCCCTCTCTCAGCTTTTCTTAGGCCAGTGACGACATGTTCACCAGTCACATGGCCTGGGCTCAGCTTATCCTAGAAGTGAATGGGGCTGGGAGCAGTACCAAGCACAGCTGTTATACAATGTAAAGCGATGTGCTTGGAGAGAGCAGGAGTTCTGGTGCCTTCTCAAAAAGCTGATCGGTGAAGGTTCCCGGGTGTCAGACCCCACCGATCAGATACTTGGAAAACCTTTTTAAGTCATTTTCCATGTCAAAACCTGGTGTGAAAAATTATAAATAGCCGAGCCTGGAGGCCTGTCCACGCCACTCCTCCTTTTCTCACCACTTCTGAAAAGTGGCATGAATGGGGAAATCGCAGATTGTTGCTGCACTGTTGTGGCATATATATGTTAATAAATGTCCCCCATAATGTATATGCAAAAATAGTGAGGAGGACATGGATTAAAAACTATTTTGTAGACACTATCAAAGGTTTACTTAACCCCTTCAGTCCCGATGGATTTTTCATTTTTGTCACATAGCCAAATTGAGGGCTTATTTTTTTGTGGAACAATATGTACTTACAAATAGTACCATTTAATATGGCATACAATGTAGTGGGAAGCTGGAATAAAATTCCAAATTGTGTGAAATTGGAAAAAAAATTCAATTTGACCACAGTTTTACAGGGTTTGTTTTTATGGCATTACATATGTGGTAAAACTGACCTGTTCCCTTCATTCGCCAGATCAGTACAATACCAATTTATATAGTTTTACTTGTGTTTCAGTACTGAAATAATAAAAACTTTGGGAAAAAAGTTTTTGACCCCATATTCTGACCCCCAATATCTTTTTTTATAATTAGGTCTGTGGATCTGTATGAGGGCTCATTTCTGTTGGATGATCTTATTCTGTAGTTTTTATTTTTACCATTTTGGCTTGTGTATGACTTTTTGATCGCTCTTTATTCAATTTTTTATGGAGGTGAAGCAAAGAAAAATTGGTGAATCAGCCATTTTCATTTTTTTTCCTGTTATGCCGTTCACCATATGGGATAAATATTTTTACAGGTGATTTTGAATTTTTCTTTTTTTTTCTTTTTTTTAAGTCACCCTAGGTGAGTATAACAAGCGATCATTTAGCAATGGTAATTGATCCATTACTCAATGTGAAATACAGTATATTCCACTGCAGTGCTGCCTCCTACAGGCCTGTATTGGAGTATACCTATTATAGGAATCGGACCCTCCAGCAAGCTCCGGCCTATCAATACCAGGCAACAGCTTCCCCAATCTCAGGCAGGGAAAGCTGTTACTGGTGCATCACTCCCACATTTCACCACTCAGATGCCATGATCACTAATGTGTATTTGCCGATTGTAGACATTAGCCCCAGGTGTCTGCAGGATCGAATCAGGAAAGAAAAAGAGGACGTGTGAATGGAGCCTTAAAGTGATGACTTCCGCCATACATGTACGGTGGTGATAGTGTAAGTGTTAAAGGGAATGAGTCTCCAGTGACCTCACTATCAAAGAGTTTGCATAGACACATAGCTGTGGTTCTCCTCATTAAAATACAGTTTTTCTTTTGTTGATCCCTTGCTCTTGTTGTACCCGAACTCCACTCCTTTCTGTTTCCAGCCTTTCTCTGGCTGCTTTTCCACTGTCTGATCCAGTCAATCAAAGCAGCCACTGAGGGGCTGGTCACAGAAATCAGTGGGGCTTGTGTTCAACAGGAGCAATGGGGACACCCTCATTGCACAAAAAGCCTAATTTGCATAATAGGAAAATGCATCATAAGTCAGGAATGGAGCATCAGATCAACAAAAGAAAAATAGTGTTTTAATCAGGTGAACCACAGCTATGCGCACAGTTTGATAGGGAGGTTGCTGATGACAGAGTCCCTTTAAGCTGAGGGTGCAGCATTTTTAAGGGATTTCATTTATCTTTTAACATATAATTGTGTCAGATATGTGAGAACTCAGCCCTAAAAGACAATAAAAAAACTAGCATTAATATAGCAGCAGAATTTATTATAAAATGAGATGGAGCCAGCCAGGTACAAAATTGAGCAATTAGAATATAGGGTTGTAGTAAGGGCATGATGAATTGTCCACTGAGCTTTATAATTCATATCTAAACATGCATTTTATTGCAGCAGTAAGCCATGGAGCTTTCCTTTATCCCATAAGACTTAAATAGAGCACAATATAATTCTTGTTCCAGACAAGAGGAAGAGTTGTTACAACCTGTCTAGCCTTCACCACCAAGCACTTACTGTGCCAGCAGTCGGTTGTCCTTTTCCCCTACTTAGAAGCCAGCTAAAAGCCTATCAGTGTTATTCTTGCTATTAGCATTATTATATCGTATGGGGGTGAGTGCCGTGGAAATATTCTTGAATGCTGCTTATTATGTCGTATGTTTGTGGTGTAATTTCTGGAACATGTTTAGTGTGTTTTGGACACTGCAGTCTTTTTCATATAGTGATGTCAATGATGATGGTAAAGCTTAAAGAAAATAGCATAGTTGATATGTTGTGTCTGGCACAGAAAGTTATACATAATCGAATCTTATTATGCTGCATGGTGCCAAGTGGATACTCCCTATCCAAGAGAGATATATGGCATATATGGCTCTGTCAGTATAGAAGGAGATGCAAAATAACCATGGAGGCCCAGTTAAGGGTCTTCAACTCAGTGAAAGCCAGATATTCCTCCAGGGAAGGAAAACCAAACAAAGGGGTATCCCCATTTTAGAGATCACCAGATCCACCATATTAACTATGTCAAGATCCAGCTCTGTTATAAGCCTTAAGGATGTGACAAGGGAAAAAACCTAAGCCAGTTATCCATCCTCAGGCAGATGTTTTGGGGTGTTGCCCCTCATCAGTGTGGAGTAGGATTCTGGCTAACCAGGAGCAATGCCTAGGAGACTACTCATACAAAACAATATCTGATCTTGGGGAGACCAGCTACAAGTAGCTGGTCTCCCCAAGATCACCTAATGTTTTGTTTACTCTAGAAGGAGAGCAAGGGGCTGGCAGAGAAAGCAGGAGAGTCAAGGGTGCACAGAGTGGCTTGGGCCCACCCTCTGTGCACTAAACAGTTAATTTGCATATGGATTAAAGGTATATTTTTCTCCAGAATGAAGCAACAGATAACTAACTGAAAGACTGCTGATAGGTAAACTCCACTGCGCATTAAATACACAGTTACAGACCCTACTTTGCATATAGAGAAGACTTACTCCATCCCTCCTCCCCCATTTGCATCTTTTGAGGATTGGCTATGAGGTAGTTGTACCTACAGTACAACAACTTGCATAACACACTGAAGCATTGTATAAATGCACTGAATTTAAGAGATCCATCATATATGTTAAAGGATGTATACACTTTTGCTCAGTGGAGCCAAAATATAAAATTACTGCACTTTTAACACAAGAAAACCAATTGAAAAAGTCAAGTTAAAATGTGCAGCAAATGTACATTTAACAGCTTAAAGAATACCAACACTTTTATATTTTTTTTATTTACTTATATATAGCACCATAATAAGCTGTTGTGTGTGTCATATGAGGAATACCATATATCTTGTGCCATTATATGATTTGTACTCTGCATTTATCACCCTCTTTCTCCTTTGCAGGCTGTATCTCTAATTCTCTGTTGAGCTAGTAGGTGGAGACTAGTTGCTATGATGTGTCCCATACACTACACATGGAGCAAACAGGACCATCTGTGTTCCTGTCACTATTTTTAATATGTTTGGAGAAAGTTGTCACCTCTTAAATGGACAGTATTATTGTTACACCTGTGCCCTCAATGAGAATTGTAACCATAATCTTGTTGCTCCATGTGAAATTGTTTTTAACTACTGAACCAGTTACTTTTGTAACCACCGTGCTTGCTGTCTCAAGTGAGACCAGTAAAACCCATTGTTCCTGTTACATCTGAGCCTAGTGGTTTCCTTCCTCCACCCTAAAGTGGTGTATTACCTCTCAGAGAACAAAAATCAGGCATAGGATTCGGCCAGTTCCCTCCAGTTGTCCAGATCCGGTTGTTAAAATTACAACTGGATCGGAGAACCTTGTTACCGGCTGATTCTCAATCCGGTGCTCTGGTGGCAGCAGCTGGTGATGTTCACTTCCATTGCTTTGCGTGCCACTGATAGTGTGGGTCCTTAGTTGGGTGGTATGTTTGTAGTGTATATTTATGTGTATGTGTGTTGCATATATATGTATAGTGTATGTATATGTGAACATGTGTCGTGATGGCGCATGTCCGCTATTGCGTAGGGAACCTGTTGTTAAAAATTTTAATCTCTCCCCTGACAAAAATCCTTTCTATAAGGACTGGACACCACACACACATACACTTTCAGATTCATACAAATATCAATTAGTAATATAAAATAATGTATCAAGTATATTCCAAAAACATAATAACACTGTTAGTGGGAAAACATTTCATAATACTGTTTGTAATATAGGGTTTTTGCTTGACCATTTCTCCTGTTAGTACGGCATGGTTGCATTTGCCCATTAATTCAAAATGGTTCTTCGTTTTATGTGTTTTTTTTTAATCAGATTACTGAGATTGTAATTACTATTATCATTTTACAATTCATAGTAAATTATATGATTTTTAGATGTCAATAAAAAAAGAAAAAAATCAGGTAGTGACAAATACAGTAAGTCTTCCTGTTTAACCTGATTGTTTTCCCTTTTTTTAGGTACCATATGCTAAAGCAGTGTCAAGCTACAGAGGGCAAAACCCCAGTAACCTTTCTTTTAATAAAGGAGACATAATAATCCTACATCGGCAACTGGATGATCATTGGTATCATGGAGAAGTTAATGGAGGAACTGGTATCTTTCCAGCAAGATCAGTGAAAATTTTACAAAAAATAGATCAACCTCCCGCTCTTTGCAAAGCTTTGTACAACTTCGAAACGAAAGACAATGGCAAAGGAGAAAACAAAAATTGTTTGAAATTTGCAAAGGTATGCTATGGAAGGAACACATATCATTATAAAGTATACTGTAAGGACTCCTGCAGACGACCATATCCGTTTTGCGCAAATTACACATCCACAAAATACGTCTGTGTACATCCTGCAATGACATGCATGTGCTGTCTTTTTTTTTTTTGTTGCGGACCCATAGAAATGAATGGGTCCATTTGGGATCTGCAAAAAATATGGATTGGACAGGGACCAAAAATACGATCACGTGCATGAGGATGGGTTCACACCAACACTTTGATTTCCATTGTTAGGAGCAGAACAGGGAAAATAACAAAAGTAGCAGAGGTCTCAAATAAAAGAAATTGACTACAATGGGATGCATCAGGGTTCTGTCAGAAAACTCACCATCTGGCAAGAGAAAATGCTGGAGTATTTTAGCCCCATTTTTGTACTGTATGTGATTTCCTCACATAGAAAAGTAAGTCAATACCTTAATCAACATGAAGCCCTAGGGATGTAAATCTGTAAATCTTTGATTTATGATACTATGTACTTATCAGCAGTGATAGGTTTTCTAATTTGGCTCTTAATGTACTATATGAAATGTAGTTATGCTGTGCAGAACATGAAAATGTTAGGGTACGGCCACACAGTCAGGTTTCTGCATGTAGTTTTGGAAGCCAAAGCTAGGAATGATTAAATTATTAATTAAATTAATGTACCTGTTACAATGATGACTTACATAAAAGAGCTGAAAATACTCTGCCTAAGCCATAGAAATATGTTCACACACTACTAGCTTGGGCAGTCTCCATTATACAGCATGTGTGCTTTGAAATTATTCCCATGTCCAACATATTCAGCAAATATATACGCAAAAAAAAGGGAAGTATATTCAATTCAGTTATCTTTATTAATATCACATTAAAATATACATGAGTACAAAAGAATTGAATGATGGAGGATTATTTTGAATATTCCACATAAAGGGAAATAGAGGACAGTAGGGACAATAAAGTCCACATTTTCACATTATAAAAGCCGCTAATAAAATTTCATCTTGTGATATAGAGATGCAGTAGGATCAAAAAGACAATCAATGAAAAAATAATAAAGTGCTAGTGCCTCATAGATTTTCCTCACATGCAGTCTGTTACATACAATTGCAGCTTAATATACAATACCGACCACTATATTCCACGCCCCGACGCGCGTTTCGCTCCGAGCTTCATCAGGTTTTTCATCATTGATTGTCTTTTTGATCCTACTGCATCTCTATATCACAAGATGAAATTTTATTAGCGGCTTTTATAATGTGAAAATGTGGACTTTATTGTCCCTACTGTCCTCTATATATATTATATATTGAGTGTCCTCATAAATTACCATGGTATCGACCTTTAATTCAGACCACCCTCAAAAGAAGGACTTAAAAGCAATCCCCCCTAGGTCACGCTAAACCACGCCCCTGGTCAGGCCACGCCCCCTCCCACTCTGCAGCCAATGGGGATTGAAAAAATGAAGGTAAAAATCAACTTCTGTCAGCTGCAGGAATGGGTGGGAGGGAGACTTTCTCTCTGCAACGACACACACAAACATTAAATGAAATAGATTAAATATACCCAGGAAAAGCCAGGTCCCAACTACCATACACACGGTCACATGTCTTCAGGCCATGCCCCCTCCCACTCCGCAGCCAATGGGGATTGAAAAAATGAAGGTAAAAATCAACTTCTGCCAGCTACATTGACTTTCTCTCTGCAACGACAAACAGAAACATTAAATGAAATAGATGAAATATACCCAGGCGAAGATGGGTCTTTCTGCTAGTCTTATATATATTGCTAAATATTCAGAAAATAGTATAGAGAATTGTTCAGTGGGTACCTGTCAAAATAGTCCCTCTGACAACTGTAGCTGTGTATTACGTGTAGTGCAGACTGTCCATTACACATTATGCATATTGCATATTAAATTTCTGTAAATGTTCTTTTTATTTTTAATCCCTTAAAAGGTTATTCTCATTTTAGACAATGGGGGCATATCGCTAGGATATGCCCCCATTGTCTTATAGGTGCGGGTCCCACCGCTGGGACCCGCACCTATATCCAGAACGGAGCCCCCGATCTGAATGAGGGCGCACTGCGCATGCGCAGCCGCCCTCCATTCATATCTATGGGGCTGCCGAAAATAGCCGAGCGCTGGCTTGGCTACTTTCGTCGGCTCCATAGAAATGAATGGGAGCGCACCGCGCATGCACGGCCCGGCTCCCATTCATTTCTATGAGCGGAGCGGGGACCTGCGCCTGGTGGTGGCCGGACCCCCGGAAACCCGGGGTCCTCCAGGCGCAGCACTCCCCGCTCCGTTCTGGATATAGGTGCGGGTCCCAGCGGTGGGACCCGCACCTATAAGACAATGGGGGCATATCCTAGCGATATGCCCCCATTGTCTAAGATGAGAATACCCCTTTAATGACTGGCCTGTGACCAAGCAATTTTTTTCATTTTTTTATTCTGAGAACTATCATTTTATTTTTCTGTTGATGTAGCAGTATGAGGTCTTGTTTTTTTGGGACAAGTTATAGTTTGTAATGGCACCATTTTGGGGTATACCTTACCTACTGATTAGGTTTTATTAACTCTTTCAGAGGGGGACTGGAAAAACATCAATACTGCCATTGAGTTTTTCCATTATATATTTTGCAGTGTTCAGTTTTTGGCATAAATAATGATATCTGGGTCAGTACAGTTACACCAATACCAAATATTTAATTTTTTATGCTTTACTTCTTTTTCACAAAAATTTAAAAAAAGAAAATGTTTTTGCATAGCTGCATCCCAAGACTCATCACTTTTTTTTATTTTTCTTTCTATGGAGTTGTGTGAGGGCTTGATTTTTGTGGGCCAATTCTATTTTTTATGTAAGGTAGTCTGAACAGACAATGCGTCAAAATGCTCTACCAGATGCTTGTTTGCAACACAATACTCCACAGGATCTTATACTACCAGGATTTCACACCCTATTTTAGACCACCATGGAAGTGTTATAGTTTCTGAACACAAAATGGACTAAAAAGGCTGCAACAAAAGAAGGATCAAAGAAGGACTACACAAAAAGTTGCCTTGTAGATAGTCGTGTCTATCATGTCACAAATGGGTTCGAATTCTGGGGCAGGCAATTAATATATTTGGCACAACAAGCTTGTACCATAAATTCTGGTGAAGTAAAGTAAGATTCTAGGCACACTTGCATTAATAAATTCCCCCATTGTTCTGATTTTTGTGGAGCTATGGTACAAGTGTGTTCATATTGTTCATGTCTGAAATAGAATATTATCAGTGAATTCCCACAGAACAGAGCACTTGTCTGAGGAGTCCTAGAATGAACCAGTGGTGAACAACTTCACTTCTAAATTGATTTTTTATTTTTGTGTATTTTTTTAAGAGGTGAGCTATGGTTCAATTGTGTTTATATTGTTCATGTCAGAAATAGAATATTATCAGTAAATTCCAACAGAACAGAGCACTTGTCTGAGGAGTCCTAGAATGAACCAGAGGTGAACAACTTCACTGCTAAATTGAAAACTTGACTGTCAAAAATGTCATTTAGACATGATAACTGTTGTGATGCAATGCCAAAACATCATAGCTACACTAAAAAGCTACCCATAGGTATATGAGAAACATCTGCAGCCCAAACCAGTGCAGCTTTACAGCCTATTATTCAATGGGTCAATGCCTCCAAAAACATGGCAGATTAGGGACCAGGAAATGAAATGGCATATAATGTAGGAAGCTATATAGGTTAGACAACCTGCAGTCCTGCTTTTAGAAAAACTGTGTGCATTTTAATGTTAGTTCTAACAAACCGTTGAAGCTTCAAATTAGAAGAACAACCTATCTGAACAAAGAAGATCTCCAGATGAACAGCGATCTAACATGGCTAGTAGCATCACTCTATTATTGAAATGATTTTTGTAATGTCTATAGTATGCTCACCTATAACAACATCAAATTTTAGTCGCGTATAACTTATTACCTGCTTGAAAGTTTAAAGGATGAAGATGTATAATTTTCTGGCTGTCGAAATAGTTTATTTTCTTCATTCTATATTTACACATTTATACTCACTCAGTGCCATAGATAGGTGTCTTATCTATGGCACTTATTCCATGAAATGTATTCCAATTTCTGATCAACAATTCAATATCTGTTATTACAGGATGATATAATCAGTGTAATCAGACGAGTAGATGACAACTGGGCTGAAGGCAAGATGGGTGATCAAGTAGGAGTTTTTCCTCTTCTCTTCGTAGAGGTATGAAACACAATCTTTGGCGAGCAATTTTATAGCCACGTGGCAAATATTAATCAGTAATCAATGTCCCAGTTCACGTATTTCAATTCCAGCCATATGCCAAAAGAAAACGTTGCCTATACATCCAAGGAACTCAGTCATTCTGAGTTTGTAGGATAGGCAGGGGCGTAGCTATAGGGGGTGCAGAGGTAGCAGTCGCTACCGGGCCCAGGAGCCTGAGGGGGCCCAAAGACCCTTGTGCCACATAAGAAGACACACACAGCACTAAGGGAAGGGGGGCCCAAGCTGAACTTTTGCACCAGGGCCCATGAGCCTTTAGCTACACCTCTGAGGATAGGTGTTCAGGCAGTATTGACTAGTTTATTCACTTATCTGTATTGTTATTCTGGAGCTGATTCACCTTGTAGATATGAGATTGAGTAAAAGGTAGGAAGAATTTAAAGCAATGGTCTCTGGGAAAATATGCAAAATAGATTTGAGATAAAGGTGGGCATGCGCGTTAGTCTAAAGCTGATCAAAATAAATGATTTCACAATCATTCATTTTTTAAAATGTACCAACGACTGATAGATTTAGCTGACTGATGACTAACTTTGTCTGGAAAGAAGTTGATTTTGTTTAAGATTTGCATCTGACACTTGCTAGTCCTTGATTATATGTGGTGCAATCACTAAAGGGAAGTACCCAGTGAAATATTGTTTGATATTCACTCATATCATTGAACATGTATGGTCAGTTTTTGACTACTGTAATGGGCAATATGGACGAAAGTTTATATGGTTGTGTTGCGATCATTCATCCGAAGATTGGTCTTTCTACAGTTGTTCAACTGTCAGCTTACTTCTGTCTAATGTGAATAGCCACCTTAAAAAAATTTCTATAATGGGTGTATCTGCTTTTTAATAGGCTGCATACCATCTATAGGAGGTGTTGGAAAGTGTCTTGCTTCTCTAAAAGAACTAATTTGCTCCATAAGTATACATAAGATACATAAAACTGCATTCCACTAAAACTAAGCAATACATTTTTTTAACAATTTAGAAAGAAAAAAAAATATAGTAGATAGCTCATGGTACTAGCAATTGATCTATTATGTTTAGCATCTTTCTCTTTTTTTGTAAAATAAAAGTGCAAATTACCAATGACATATTTATTTGCAGCTAAATAGCACAGCCAAGCAACTGCTGGAGTCAAATAAATCTAAAAAAAAAGATGTGAAGAATTTGCCTTTTACTTCTCCATTGAGGAAATCCCCCTCAAATGTTAAGTCTTCTGAACCAGAAACAATGCGACGAATACCAGACAGAAGAAGAAAGACCCCAAGGCAGTTCCTAATTACCAATGCTCTAAATACATTAAACAGAATTGTGCATTCTCCATCGGGTAGACAGACTCCAGAGATTAGCACCCCTATATTGATCAGTTCCAGTAACACAGCCATAATTGAGAAGGCCAGATATTTACCAAGCTCATCAAATCAGGTAAGAAAGTATATTCATGTTTTTGTCACATAATTAAAAGCAATTATTGATTAAATGTTTGTCTGATCCCCTATTCAATTAGGAATATGAACCTTAATCGTAGGCTAGTATCTTCTGAAGTTCTTTTTCTTTAGATATAAAGTGTTGTCAAAGTTGGAATTTTTCTGGGCAAACTGCAGGAAGGCTTTTAGACTAATAAAATAATTTAAAGGGGTCCAGGATTAGGAAAACATGACTGCTTTCTTCCATAAACAGTACCACCACTGTCCACAGGTTGTGTGCAGTATTGTAGCTCTGTCCCACTGACTCCAATGGAGCTGAGCTGCAATACCAGACATAAACCATGGACAGTGGTGGTACAATTTTTGGAAGAAAACAGTCCTATTTTTCTAATTTTGGACAACCCCTTTAAAAGGAACTCATCACCATGAATATGAAGTGCAACCTGCAGCATGTTATGAAGCAGGAGGAGCTGAGCAGATTGATATATAGTTTTATGTGGAAAGAACAGTAGAACTTGCATTTTATTAATGTAAACTTCTGCTGTTTCTATGCTTAGGAGTCATGTGGGTCTACCTGTCCATGCATGACCAAGCATACAAGGATGGCTGTCAGTCACTGAGTAGGACCACTCTTATGACTCCCAAGCATAGAAAGTCCAGTTATTTAAATTAATCTTTTCCCATAAAGAACTGCAGCCATGATGTAACTTTTTTGTCTGCAACAGTGATGTCCTGAATTCCATTGCAGCCAGTCACTGCGTCAGTGGTGATGGCAAGAGACGGTTTAGCCCAGTTAACAGCAATATACAGGACATCACAGCTTCAGCCAAAACGTTTGATCATGGCTACCGCCTGGCACAGAGCACATAGCGTTAGTGTTAGACCGCAGGAGACTTGTGAAGTTGAGTTTAAGTTTTTTTTTTTTAGTTATTTTACCAGCCACAGTTTGCCACAGAAAAGCTTTCATTTGGACAACCCCTTTAAGTTCTCTAGAACTTTGTTGTTACTATGAAGTAACTTCCGGCCATGCAGGTATATATAGGAGGGTTTTGGAGAGATAGCTATGAAACTGAAAGAGCATTTGGCAGACAGGTTCATCATGTGTATGGCTGGCTTAGGCTACTTTCACACCTCTGGTTTGAATTCCAGTAGGCTGTTTCAGCAGAGAATGGCCTGTCGGAATTCTCCAGATCCGGCACTGCCAGATGCGGACGGAATGTCCGCTGACCCCATGGGGCCTGGAAAAGATCTATAACCATTCCGACAGAAAAGCAGAGAACCGGCCGGACACAAACCGCTACAATGTAATTCTGTAATGTATTTCTTTTACCTTTATTTCTCCTATCTTCTGTACTGAGCTGTGGTCATTTGACCATGTCCATGCCACTCTTTCTTATTGATGTTACGTCCATGGGTGTGTCACGGGCATTCATAGTGGAGTGTCTTTGTAACTAGCTTAGTAGGAGAGTTATAAACTAGCTGGACATTGTTAGAGGCGGTGCTGGAGTTGTGGCAGAGAAAGGATAAATGCATCATGGGTTTGGTTGGATAGGGGATACAGGATGTGAACCAACCAGAGTGATATATCAACAGGTGAGGAAAATCCAAACTGGAAAACAAAACATGAGGAAGATGTACATGATGTAAGCAACTACATGATCGTATGTGTGCAGAATCTAATGTCTACATGATTTGGGTTAATTTCCTGGATTAGAGCCAAAGATAGTTACATTCGTACAGTTATCAAGTCACCTGAAGATAAAGTAAGGTGACAGTGCTTGGATACATACCCTTTAAAGGTGTAAACCATTTAAAGGGAATGTGTCATCAGAAAATTACCTATTGTTTAAATCACATTTTTGTGTACAACATTCTTTTTTTATTTTTTTTATTAAATCTACGGTACACACACTGGCCACTAGGTCTACATTTAGATACATTTAGAAACAATTTTAAAAAGTCACCAGAAATTCAAAAAATGTTTAACAAAAATGTGATTTAAATAGTGTTGAGCGAGCACCTCTGTGCTCGTATGCTCGGGTGCCCTGGCCAAGCACTAGGGGTTGCTCGAGTGCTCGGCCGAGCACCCGAGCATAATGTTAGTCAATGGGACTAAACCAGGCACCCCCCGCTCGGAAGAGGGGAGGGTGTCTGGTTAATAAAAAAAGGTCAGAATCGCGACTTCTCCTCTTTTACTCCTTTCACTCATAAAAGTATGCTAATTAACTGAATTTGTAAGCATGAGCGCACAATGCGTACGCATTAGCACACAAATACGTGCGCATTAGCATACAAAATGCGTACGCATTAGCGTACAAATTCGTACGCATTCACATACAAATTCGTACGCATTAGCATACAAATCAACATTACAGTGCGGGGAAGAGACTCGAGCATTGCGCTCGAGTACACTCGGTGTTCGGCCGACCACCGAGCGTACCCGAGCGTAGGCATGCTCGGCCAAGCATGCTCGCTCAACACTAGATTTAAACAAAAAAGTTCATTTTCTGATGACAGGTTTCCTTTAAAACCACAAGGAGCTGTCTAGCTAATGAGCCTATTTTTTCTTGGCTAGCTGATATATAAGCTGTGCCTTTAGTAGGTTAACGTCCTTTCAAATCTTATCTAAATATGAAAGCCAGAGGTGTGACTGGAAAGGAAGATTCCTTTTGCTTCCTACGGTTACTCATCCTGAGCTAAGGTTTTTTTTTCTATGGTATAAAATATTACTTGCCCATAACACCTATAACTTTTTTGGTTCAGCCACATTTCAACCTACTGAAAGATATTATAAGGCATGATAGGACTGAATACCACAATAAATTCACAACAATGAATGAAAGATTTGTTGGTGAGCATTCACAATATGTAATTATGGTAGGCTTTATTATGGGTGTTTCATAGATAATGTAGACAGATATTTAGAAGATGTGAAAGCAATAAAACCTAAGTTTAAATGGAACAAGTTAATGTATATACTGTTTAGCACTGTATACTAATATATGTAAGGCTATGTCCCCACCTTGCTTCTGTGATACTTTGCCTTGATTTCTGGCAGATAAACCAGATGTATTTCATTTTCTTCAGAGAAGAAAGCAGTGCATATGGCATGGTATACAATTTTAGCATGAAATGTTATGGACAACCATCATCAAACTATGACACTGTCCTGTAGGCACATCATGTTGGTACAAGGGAGTATATCAGATACTGCTGTATCCCAAAAACTTGCATAAGTTTGTGGGACACAGCCAAGTCTGGTATACTCCCTAGCAGTGATATGTTATGCCTACAGAACAGTTTGATGGTCTAATGAAGGTAGTAGGACCAAAAATGTTCATCTGTCAAATGTTCATTCAAAGAACCACTCCCACGAAAATGTTAGTTCTCTGACCTGTTAGAAAGGTACATGATGTAATCTGTAGTGAAGGTAATCTTCTTACCAGTGACTGTATTTTGTCAGTTATAACCTCCCTTCTGATCCACAGCTGTGTCATGTGACCAACACTCTGATCTCCAACTGACACACGACAGGAAGTCAGTTACTTCTCTGTTCATCATACAGCTGTTGGTCCCCCAGCTCTGTCCATGTCTTTTTTTTAGTGTGTATCAAGTGGGTCTATATTGCTGGTCTCTTTCTCAGCTAACAATCTTACATTCTCCTCTCTCTCTGTTCCTTATTTCCCTGTGAAACTAGTGTTGAGCGAATCAAAGTGAAATAAACTGAATTTGATCTGAATTTCAGGAAAAATTTGATTTGCCACAAATTGAAATTTTCTTTCGCTTCATGGTAACGAATCATTTTTTCCTAAAGTGGTGGCTACATTTGTTACAAAGTGAAAGGAAGAAGCTCCAGAATGTGATATGGCCAGCCAATCAGCAGATGTGATGTCAAAGCCCTATAAAATCTTCATTCCGCCTGGTCTCTGCCAATTTACTGTGATCTGAACATAGGGATAAACATGCCAAAAGCTAGGGACAATGGTTAACAAAGTTTTTAATTGTAGAATATTGGATAGGGTCAGTGCAGGGACAGTGTAGGGATATCATTGGTAGAGTTTATACACAAGTTAGGGAGAGCATAGGGAGACTGCAGGGACAGTGCAGGTTCAGTGTAATCAGCCTTTGCGTCTTCTTCATCTGCCATGCCTTTTATACTTAGTCTGCTCAGTTATACATAGACTTAGTCTGCATCAGACTCATTGTCAACAAGCGGTATAATATATAGGTGCGTTTTTCTAGTTCATCTGTTTTGCCGTTCATACTTAATCTGTTACATTACTGATTCAGTTACTGTACACTATGGCCAGACAGTTGGGCAGTGGCAAAAATTTTGCTGTAGCCAGCACAAATAGCAGCAGAAGAAGAGGTGATGGTAGCAGCAGCCACAGCAACAGGTCGGAGCTGCCACTGTCATCCAGCGGTCTTGTTTTGACCAACAATCCAGCTACTGTATATTGGAATGGTTGACTTGCTCCTCTACATCATCTCAGGTGACAACAGAAACAAACAGCCAGGAATTGGTGGGTTTCTTTAACACCACATGTAGTTGGCATGGCCCAGGAACAACCTCTGTGCCCTCACCTGTCCTGCAACTGCCTCTTTCTTTTGCTGCTTCTTCTGTTTGGGAAGAAATGATTGCTGCCAGCTCTGCTCCACTTTTTAATGAGGACAAGCTTTTTGAAGACAGTCAGCAGCTACAAGTCTGCAAAGACTTGGAGGAGAGGTCTGCTGCATCCTCCCTTAGGTGCGCAACTGGCAATGATGACAGTCGGGTGGGAGTACGTATTGCGAGAGATCAAGGACATGACCATGACACTGGTGAGGGTGACATAAGTGACGACCAGACGGTAGTGAATGATGATGTATCTGATCGCACATGGGAGCTGGGTGAAGAGGCGGCATCACCATCAGTGGGTGAGGGTGGCAGCAGCCCATGAGACAGCAGCAGGGTGGAAGCAGCGGGAGATTTGGAGTCAAACGTGCTTGGGGTAGACTGTCTGCCATTTAGGAGCCTACCTGTCAGGAAACAACTAGCGGTGCACAGGTTCACAAAGTCAGCGGCAGGCAGTAAGCACGGAGTGGTGGGGGTAAAATGCCATACTCTGCAGTGTGGGAATTTTTTATCAAGTCGCTGGAGGACATTAGCATGGCAGTATGCAGGATATGTGGGCAGAGTGAAGCACAGTCAGGGTGCTAATGTTGGCACCACGATCCCTGCGTCAACACATGGAGTGTCACCATAAAGTGGCCTTGGAAAACCGTGGCACTATTGTAATGGTACAGCCTGATGCAGCAACTGCTGAATCTCCCAGCGGCCTGCACACCTTCTCCAGCAGTCAGGGCTCCTCAACCTCAGCAGAAGGAAGCTGTTGTTCCTTCCCTTTGTCTATTGCTCCTGATGCTCCTCCTCTTCCTACCACTCATCCCGTGTTTTGCCAGCAATCGATCATGAGGTGATTGCAAAGAGACAAGAGTATGTGTGCACTCATTCAATGGCGCAGAAGATGAAAATGCACCTGGCCAATGTCCCCCTCTACCTCCTCATCCTCCACCTTGTCCTCACCCTCCACTGTTGGCACAGTTCAGAGTGGTCCTCCAGCATACCACCTATTGAAAATGTCAAAGAAACTGTGCATGCACTTCAGCCACTCTTACTGTGCAAAACACACCCTCCTTGAGCAGCAAAGGCAGAATGGTGTTCCCCTACATAGCATCATACGCAACAATTCCACACGTTGGAACTCCATGCATCACATGTTGGGTCGACTGTATGAGCAGAGGAAACCCGTGAACATTTTATTGATGATACAGATGGACTGGACTACTCCCCAGTGTAACTTTGATGTTAGACAGTGGCAGCGGATGTGTGACACCTGCAATTTGCTCAGGCCCTTTGAGGAAGCCACTTTATTAGTCACTCACTAGGACCACAGGATGAATTATGTCATTCCACTCCTTCATGTCCTGGAGGGGATTCTGATAAATCTGAGTGGCGAGGGAATAGAGTATGTTGTGCCTACATCTCATGGCCACCTGAGCCTTGTGGAGGCTGAACTGGCACAGGACGATGAGGAGGAGGTGGTTTATCTGCCCAAGTGACAAGAGAGGAGCAGGAGGAGCATGAGTGCAACAAAAAAGACTGCGCAGATGATGCCGACAGACTGTGGCAGTATGCAATAGAGATGGAAACAGGAAGTCCCTCTAAATCCCTTGCGCAAATGGCCAGATGCATGCTGAGTTGCTTGTGTAGTGACAGCTGCATTATCACTATTTGGCAGAGACATGACTACTGGCTGGGGTAGGGGGGGCAGGAGCAGCACAAGCTCCATCAACAGCATCTTAAGTCTTGAGTCTCTAATGAGCACTTTTCTTCACCCGCCTACTGAAGAAAACACCCAGAAGCCGCAGGACATGTAGCAGAACCTGAACCAGCAGGTGGCGGCATACTTGGGCTGAACCCTGTCACCCTAGATCCAAGATCCCCTGGACTACTAGGTAGCCAAACTTGAATTTTAGCCACAACTTGACCAATTTTCCCTGGGCAAGCTGTCCTGCCCAGCCAGTAGTGTGGCATCAGAGAGAGTGTTTAGGCTGGTGGGTGGCATAGTTACCCCAAAGAGAACTCGCCTTTCAACACAAAATGTAGAGAGAATAACCTTTATAAAGATGAATTAGGCCTGAATCAACTAGGATTTCCAGACACCTGTGCCTGATACAGTAATCATCTTACTGTATTGTGCACATTGGGACAAGTGGCCTGTTACTTCTGGCCACGTGCTGCTGCCACTATTCTGATGCTGTCACCTGCCTGATGCCACATGCATGCTGCTTGTACTGCCATCTGCTACTACTGTGGTCTGCCACCACCTTATGCTATTACTGCAACTGCTGTTGCCCCCCCTCACTCTGTTTCGGGCCACTATTGTGACTCTTCACTCTGTTGCTACCCTCACCACTCTGTAACGGGGATAGTATTGTGACTCTTCATACTGTTGCCACCCTCACCAGGCTCACCAGAGCCACTATTCTTTTCCCTGTTTGGCCATGTTGACATCATCGCTTATTTTTTCGTTCTAATCGGAAGAACAGAAAAAAAAAAAAACGGGTCCTGTTGTTTGAGCTTCCATGAGGCCTCTATCACGCAGACAGTATTTTGCATCAGGATTTGATTGTGATTTGGAAACCAAAAGCATAAGTGGGTCTAAAACACAGAAGATATTATTTCTATCACATGTCTATCAAATGCTAACCAAATACTGACGGTGTGAAGGTAGATGCTCAAACTACAGGATCCACTTTTTTGGGGATGTTCTTTTGATGGAGCAGGTGAACAGGAAATAAACAGTGATGTGAACACAGCCCTACTGCTGACACACTCTCACTGTCATTGGGCCACTACTTGAATCTTGGGCCACTGCACGGTTAAGTCCATGCCAATAAATTAAAGCTGATGCTAACATTGACCTGTGAGGCTGAGTTCACACTTCTGTTATTTGGTCAGTTATTTCCACCACTTATTGGGAGGCAAATTCAGGAGCCAAGCCTACTCTCAGATTAGGTATAATGAATAGATCTGCAGCTGTTCTGTGGTTTTAACCTTCACTTGGGGCTGACAATAACTGATGAGAATAATTGACCAAATAAGTGAAGTGTGAACTAAGCCTAATAGTGATGTCATTCTACAGCTAACAGAAGGGATTCAAACACGTGTGTGCACTGCCACAATGTGGATTAAAAGAACTTTTTTTTCTCTACTACTTTATTGGTGCTGACTCCATGTCCTTATTTTGTTCCACTAAAGAGTCATTGGGACACCTGCAGGGGTGTGCCACATTTTTTTTGCTTTACTGAAGGCTGCTGTATGCTTTTAGTTTCTGTTTAGCTAAGGGTTAGCTAGGAATGTTGGTGGCCTGTACAATGATGTGCATATCCATATATGTGACCTGCCTGTCATTCTGATGCACAGTAACTGTTTCACTACCAGAAAGGAATGGCTATGCATGTTACTGCACTGCATAGTGTTGTACACCAAGATACATTCTCCCTAAAGTTTAACCGCAGGCCAGGATAGACCTGATTAAACGTGCTTCGAGACTAATTAATTCGTAACAAAGTTAATTTTAGCTGGTACATTGGAAACAGGAATTTACTCTATATTTTGTACCCAAAGTTAAACGTCACATTAGATTGTGTGTTCAAGTCCCCTAAAGGGATCAAAGATTGCAGTAAAATAAAAGAAAAATGTAATGTTTTTTTGTTTATTTTATTTAAGAGTTGTGAAAAAGGGTGATGCAAATCATTTTTATTTTTAAAAGGTTTTTATATTTTTATATATTTTTAAAAGAAGTAAAACATAATAAAAATCTATACACGTTTGCAATTGCTGCAATCATACTGACCAGCAGAATAAGGTTCTCATGTCAATTTTAGTGCCTATTTAATGCCACAATACCAAAACCCCAAAAACCTTTGTGTTTTCCATTACAAGCTATGGTAAATTAAACGTTGCCACTAAAAAATACAACTTGTCCAACAAAAAGTAAGCCCTCATATGCATAGCAATCCACAGCCCAATTGTTCTTGTTTGTAATCTTCCTTGTTGTTGTTGCTACCAGACTGAATGGAACATGCATGCAGCACATGGAGGGTTAAAGGCGAGCCGCACTGTCTGGTCTGTTGGCTCACTTCCTGCTTCTGAGCCTAGCTAATAGGTGTTTCTGCAAACCTCAGTTACGCTGTAAGAGTTCCAATTTCACGCTGGCAGCTTCCAAGGCAGGGTGGGACAGCTCATCATTTCTATCTACCCCAAACAGCTTGGGATGAGCTATAATGCAGCACACCATAGACAAGACAGTGCATTTACAATGAATAATGCACATACAATTATGACATAGATTAACCATATTTCCGATGTTTTGGTAAGGAGCCATAAAGAATAGTCTACTTTTTATACACACGTGGTGGGATCCCACTGGAGCTTGGCTTCATTTTGGATGAGGATAACCTTTATGAATCAATATTAATCAGTGAAGATCAATTTTTGACCTTTGTTAATGGCCGCTCACCAAAGTACTTGAGCCATTAACGTCCAGTAATGATCATTCACTTAAATAGCCATTAACAAGCAGCATAGGCTAATGTATTTTTCTGGTCCTTTAACTATGCAAGGAGTTTGTGACGAGAAATAAGAAGAAACAAAAATGAATTTAGCAAACAGGCACATGTAGAATGCAAATAGGCGGAAGCTATTTTGTTGCTTTAATCCACTTTAAACCTTCTGGAGAATGCAGCCTATCTATGTGCTTTGTGAAGTCAAAGGTATTGTCTAAGAGTAGAAAACATGACTGCTTTCTTCTAAAAAACAGTGCCCCATTGTCTGTGGTCAAAGTTTTTTATTGTAACTCATCCCCAAACAACAGATACTGTTATAACATAAAAAAAAGTATGCTGCATATTCACAGTAGAAATAAATGCCATCATGTGTATGGGAATCTCATTATTCAGCTCATTTAAGGAACACCCCAGGCAAAACTCATGCAGGACCTGAACACATGTTGGGCATTCAAAAAGCACCAAAGAGAGAATCCAAGTGTCTTACACTCAACCATTCAACTGTCCAGACTGTTGCTTAAAAATACCACCAGCAATATTGTAATCTAACCACAGAGACTGGCACCCCCGCCGATCAGCTGTTTAAAGAGGAGGCGCGCACCATGCCAGCGCTACCTCCTCTTCATTGTTTACCTGCTCGCCGTAACATACGTAGCGGTGAGCAAGTGTAATTACACCTAACTGGCATGGTGAGCGCCTCCTCTTCAAACAGCTGATCGGCGGGGGTGTAGGGTGTCGGACCAGTGCCGATCTGATATTGATGACCTATCCTGAGGATAGCATAAAATGATTATTGAAAGAAGCACTGAATACCTTTGCAGACCAGCAACGGAATGCAACAGCCTGTCCTAGACCACCGATCCATCCAGGTCACCAGTATAGTATCCAAAAGACAGTTGACGGCAGCCGTCAACTGTCTTTTGGATACTATCCTGAGGATAGGTCATCAATAAATATAACTCGGATAACCCCTTTAAGGAGACCTAGAGAACAGCTTTGTGTGTTTTGCAGGCTAAATTTGTGTCTTATTGCAGAACCCCAGAGAAACGGATATCTGCAAATTGTTCATTTCTTTATGTTATGTAATGTTATATTTCATTATGGTTCCACCGCTAACTCAAGTGATAGAGTTTGGAAGAGAGAGGAAGCTGTTACTTATGCTCCCTCCTCTTAAGCACAAAAAGCTACAGTGACTCAGAGACTTGACAATCTCTGCATGATCTATAGAATGAGAGGAGTAAGACAAAGGAGAGAACTAGTGAACCTAAAGTCTGTATAACCGCGCATTGGAGTCAGTAAGATAACCTGCTACCAAAAGCTGTTAAGACTTTACTGCAGCGAAGGACACTGTGAACATACCCTTCACACCTGGATACGCCTTTTGTATCTTTTGTATCTCTTAAACCATTTAACCTTCAGTGGACATTAAAGCCACCACTGCCCAATATCGATTCTGCAGGAAGAGACTTGAGACAGAGAGGGTCATAACCTCCCATTCTTGCCTAAATCCATAAGTCGTTATCTGGGAGAATCGCACTGTGTACCGTTGGAACTGCATTTTGCTGCTGTTGCATGTACTACAACTTCTATTTTGCACTTTAGTAAAGAGACGGTTGTTCTGTGACATCTGGCCTGGGAACCATATGCTGGTCATTGTACTCTACATGGCCTACCTTGCACCCATATAAAACTCAACATCACAGGCATCCCAACTACCATCAGGCAGGAGCCTCAACATCAGGGTGTGCCCTGGGAGAAGAAAGGGTGCACTCTCCTTTCACTGCACAGCGCTAGGGAGCAACGTTGTGAGGAAAGCCATTGTGATTGACTGTAACAGCTAATCCTCTACCACTAACATCCTCCACCCCGGCTACTTCTGGGCCACTGCATTATGATAAAAACAAGTCTGAATGGATGACCATGTGCTACAAGACCATGTATCCGCCACAATGAGAGCCACTCTTACTTAGTGGCTCTCTACACTGGACTCTTTATGTCCTAACTGGGCATATGGACAGGGGGTTAAATTTTAAGGTGAGATATACTGTAAACCAGCCCCACCCCACTCATGCACAGAAGGGATAGAGTGTGTAAAACTCTCAATACAAGGTCTTGTCATAATAGCATTTTTTGATATGCGGTTACCCATTTGTGTTTTAACTCAGAGATTTCAGTGGAGAAGAAATACTGCACCAACATCAAGGATAGGACATGCTATGGTTTAGAAATTAAATGTCCTAGGAAAACAGGATGAGTATTTTTGAAAAATCCCATTAAGGGCATACGCACACAGCCACAGAGACATAACAGGGCTGTCATTTCATGAGGCCTCTACTGCTCTACTGTACAGAGGCACGCCTCCTTTCCCTGCAGTTGGGCTCCATGCTCTGCTGTTTTTATGTAGGACCTTCTACAGCAGTCAGAAGGCAAGAAAAGCTCAAATTGCTAAATATGTTTACTACAAGGTCTTTAGTATTTCTAAGATCAGGCACATAGAGCATATAATAAAATAAGCTTTTTTTTTTTTTTAGCAATTTACCCTCTTTTTTACCTGCATGCATTATAACTTTAAGAGACAGGCTGTTATTTTCAGGCCTTTATTTTTAGTGGTGAAGAAATGGCTTATCACGCGCATTAGTCTTTATGGTCACATAACTTTCATTTGTTGAGTACACTGTTTCAGAAGATACACTATCTCTCTTTCCATTGCTTCGGCACAGCTTTGGTGTTATTTTTAACATGCTCGACCCGTGTGAAGTGGCGATTTAAAATGTCTGTGTGATAACGTAGAAGTCTGTGCAGAATAAACAGACATTTCCTAGTTATCAACTGGCACAGACTGTGTTGCCGAAGGCTTTATACCTTATCAGTAACACTTAGGGTCCAAGAATACAAATAAGCCTGTTGACAAACATGCTCTGCTAGCCCTGGAAACATTCATTGTGCAATCCACTCTGCAGCACAATAGCATTTTTCTATAATTTTACACATATGTATTTTCTATTTCATTTTAGCTTTTAGAAAATGTACCAATTATTTGCAACAATGCAGATAGTAGTCAGAATGTGTAGTGTGCAGACTGGGTTGCCCCTTGATGGCGACGGAGGGTCTGGGATGGTAGTCAAACTATGAGACCTGTAATACTGTTCCCACTCATTTCATATTAATGATAATTAATTATGTAAATGAGAGAGAGAAATCTAAAAGTTGTTATATACATCTGTGCAGTGTATTATACTGCCTGATGTTCAGGCAGTGCAAGTGCTGATGGATAATAACACATCCACTGGTTCTCTTCTGCATCAACTTGGTTACACAGGCCGATGCAAACTGATTCAGGGATGAACAATTACTACTTTAGTTCTATTGATTGTTGGCAGCACATCCCTGATTACACATCCTGATGAAAGATGCCCAGCAGCCAACAAATGAGCACAGCTCATTGATTATACAGGCCAATTATAGGGAATGACCATTCCTATGAACACTTGGTCCCAATAAATGGCCTGAAAATCATGCAGTCTAATAGTGCCTGAAGTAGAACTGAGGAAGAGTTATCTATACCACCACACCATACTCCAGTCAATAATATGACCAACCAGGCATTGTATTTAGGACGTTTTTGAAAGCTTTGATAAATGAGTTGCACGTGTGAAGCCCTGGGGCTTAATAAATATGGGAAGAGCTATTTTTGTAGTAATGACACCAGAAAAGTAGTAAGACTACTGAATGCTAAATTTATAAATCTGTTTTTAGGAAAGGAAGTCATGGCATTAAGATTTGTTTGACCCATACTTACTACTGTGTGTCGTAAAGTCATGATTTAGACAAGTTGCACCCAAACTTATATCTTAATTGGCTGAAATATACCAGCATATTGTAGACCCATGACTAACATAATGGAGTTACAGACATATCTATGCACAATTAAGGTAAAGTTTACATCTCTTGCATATTTTCCATTTTTCTGTTCTGGTCTAGGAACTAAAAAACTAAAAAAAAGGCCAGATCCATTGTATGAGAGACACCAACAGTGCTTGATGGACCCAGTAGGGGTCTCTCAGGTTTCAGTTGTGGTGTTGGCCATTCTTTCAGACAAAATAGCATGGCATACTGCCATAAACTGTGCAATGAAACTCATTTGTGAACTTGTGTACATAATGGGAATTTTGGTTAAAAAAAGGTATGATGGGGTTGAGGATGGAGTTTTTGTTTTCCTTCTTTTTCCAGTAAAGCTTGCATTGGCACTCAGTGGTACTGAAGACATGGGCTAACAATGCACACCTTTTTCATGGTTGACCAGGCAATCTTGCCCATTGTGTTCTGCACATGCATCACAGAGTGGTACAGCAGCAAAGCATTAGGAGTAAACTTGGAAAGCCATGCTTCTTGTCAACCAACTGCATAGCATAGAGTTTTCTGAAAAGATGCTGGTTCATGGAGAATACAAGTATTTACTAAAACAGACATGTCAGGAGAGCAGACATATTTTCTTTTAAAGACCAGTAGAGCATTTGCCTATTTAAGATTGATACATCTGTAGGTTACCGGTCTTTTATTGTAGGATTTCACTACATCATCCCACATGACTAAAACTCCATACAATTGTAGAGCAAATTATCAAATAATACATAAGATAGTTGTAGGTAATATAAGCAGACCTGGAAACCACTGAAACCAACACCAAAATATTATTCAATTAATCATAGTTAATGGCTCCAAATTTTACCTTATCTCTTATTTTCCTTAATCTCTCCAAGGAATAGGTCATCGATTCTTAAATCATGGCGAACCCCATTGAGTATAAATATGTGCAGTATCTGTTACCTTTTATCTGTATACGTATGGAAAGTATAAAATCCTATATTTCAAAAATTGTAAGAGTGTATTCCAAAAGAATGTGCATCTTTTGTTGTATGTATATATTGATTAATCATCTGCTCAATGTGGAAAACAATTTTTACATTTAAATGCTTAATATCTTCAGGTCAATGCTTCATTTTTTTATGCCACACTTGGACCACAAGGGACTGGACCCTCACTAGTGGCATTCCCAAGTTCTCATCAGAATATTCTGGCTAATATGTAAGTAAAAGAGGAAACTGATGACTTTCTTTATTGTGTCATTTACTGTGTTGTTTTAAATTCTAATATTTGCATTGACTTGTTTATAATACTGATGTTGATGTGAATGGGAAGAACTGTGTAAAGGGTAGATCATTGCAGATCTATTCGCTGTTAGCACACATTAACTTAATAAATTGCATAAAAAATTAAAGGGGTTGTAAGGTGGAAATTCTGAAAGAATGGCATGGGTTCAAAAAATAAGACAAGCAATTCTCACCTCACCAATCCTCCACCGCAAGCATTCAAAATCTTACCAGAGCCCTGCTGGTGTCTGCTTCTGGGTGTCTCTCAGCATGCAACAAATGTGGCCATTGAATGGCTCAGTGGACATTTCCTGGATGATGAAAAAATGCCAGGCAGCAGAGCTAGGCCAGCGGGGGACTGGATAAGTGCCATGGAAGTGACGTGTGAGGTGAGTATTGCTTGTTTAATCTTTTTAAAACTTGTTCTATCACTTTTCTCATACTTTCCTAAAGGGAGTCTTTCACCTGATCTGAGTGTCATAGACTGCTCAGATCAGGCTATAGACTACCTTACACACATTAAAACAGTACCTTTCTTAACGATGTCCTATGCTGAAATCCTCATAAAAACACTTTTATAACATATGCAAATGACCCCCCGCAAGTGCCCGGAAGCCTCCTTATACAAGAAGGTGCCCAAGTCCCCGGGCGATTTGAAATGCAAACCCCTCCCTTTTCCATGCTCCGGCCCGCCCTCCTTCATTATAATAACCTCCTCCTCCTGGTCACAAGTCCAGCACTGCGCTGCTCATCTAGCTCCCGGCACCTGCGCACTGCGGTGGCTTTTTACTTTGGCTGGACTGGGAACAGCGGCGCATGCGGACTAAAAGCCCCTGTGCCTCTGCCCACAATGGGCATAGCAGTGCGCAGGTGCTGGCGTGCGGAGCAGCGCTGGACTTTTGACCAGGAGGAGGTTATTATAATGAAGGAGGGCGGGCCGGAGCATGGAAAAGGAGGGGTTTGTGTTTCAAATCGCCCGGGGGCTTGGGCACCTTCTTGTATAAGGAAGCTTCCGGGCACTTGAGGGAGGTCATTTGCATATGTTATAAAAGTGTTTTTCTGAGGATGTCAGCGTGGGACATGGTTAAGAAAGGTACTGTTTTAATGTGTGTAAGGTGGTCTATAGCCTGATCTGAGCAGTCTATGACGCTCAGATCAGGTGAAAGACTCCCTTTAAGCCACGGACAACCCCTGTGTTATATAAATCAAACATTTAGTAACTTTTGTTCAGTATTTCTCTATTTTTAGGCTAGACAAGACTAATGTGAAACTAGCAATGTATTGTTATTAAGATGTAATGACATTTTTTTCCTGATATACTATTTATTTTAGAATTTTATATTAAGTTTTATAGCAAATTGTGCTCCTTGGTTATCCTTTTAACAAAGTAGCACATTAGAGGTTCAGCAAAGTGCATTTCTATCAGTACCATGATTTTGACATTATGTCTTAGAACATTTCTTAGATTTCCTCTGTTTCACCTTTTTGACAGGTGTGTAGCAGTTTATCCGTACTCAGCTCAGGGTCCTGAAGAGATTGACCTTCAAAAGGGAGAAGGTGTCCGTGTCTTAGGGAAAATCCAGGAAGGCTGGCTTCGTGGGGTTTCACTGGTTACTGGAAAAAGTGGCTTCTTTCCAAGTCATTGTGTTAATCCTGTCTACAGGTTAGTGTAATCAGACTGCATTGTTCTTTTCAAGAGAATTATACTTTCAATAAATACTATTTAAGGAGTCTCATCCTTCCATGCATTACCTGCAGAATGAGGTTGATACTAATTCCTAGCTCCTGTTTCTGTGATATCTGATCCTAATATTGAAGCAGCACAAGTGTCCCTCAAATGTCAGGATGTACTAGTCCATCCTAGATAGATCAGTCCTCATCCATCCATTTCTTGGGTCTATTCAAGGCTGTACGATCATTGCATCTGCACTACTGTCACCAATCCATGACAACAACTTAATCTACAGGATAGGGATAAGTGTTCTCATCGACAGGGGTCTGACCATTGGTGCCCCCACCGATCATTAGAACAGGGGCCCATGTTGCCCATTTAAATGGAGCGGCAGACATGCATGTATGTCTGCTGCTTCATTTAAAGGGGGAATACGGGACATGTTCTAGTAATGTTCCCCTCACAGACCCCCACACATCAGACACATGCCCTATCTTGTGCATAGAAGATAAGTTGTAGTCATGGAGCAAACCCTTTAAGTTGTTCTCAGACCCTACACCCCAGTCAAGCCAGCGCCAAACTGATCACAGCTTAGAGAATTTACATCTCCACAGGTGAATTTTATCCATGAGACATGACTGTCCGCTGTGTAGCCTAAATCAAAGAGCAAGCAACTACCTATGATGAAGAATAACATAAGGAAGAACTGGACACTTTTCTTCCTTCCAGTCTGCCTTTGTTTGGGTCCTTGTTATGTCCCTGTGGAGGATTACCTTGCATTATGATTTGATATCTACAGTACCAATTCTTATATAGGATATTGCAACTGCCCACACATGCCAGTGGTGGACATAGCTGGTGCCTTCATAAACTTGCAACAGAGCTAGCACTGTTGTGCTGCATAGGTTTCACTTAGACCCCGGTTCCAAAGATATACAAATACCCTTTTGCTACATATGACGACCTATAAATGGTATGTGAGAACTCTGGAACATTGGTACAGATGTTCTTTCAGAGTCCATGATATTTATGCCTCTGGTTATGCTATGTGCATAACCTAATCAGGTACGCAGTCTTGCAGATAGATTCATCTGACTGTAGATTGCTCATTAGGCCCAAGCTCAATATTGTCCCATGAGGCACATCTCAGTATATTTTTTTTCACTTGGCTGAAGACGCTACGTGGTCTAGGCCTAGAACAAAATGGAGTTTCTGCTTGTGCCAAACAGGTTAGAATATTTATTTTGAACTGTTTTTCTGTTTTCTCTTCAAAGTTTAGTGACATTTGAGAATTAAACTTTGGAAAACATTTATCGATTCACTTTTCAAACTCACTGTTATTCCCACATTTGCATTTTATCTATAAATTCATATATAGGTTTTTGAAAAGCTCCTATGGCTGTTAGGCTTTTAAAATGTCTTTCAGCTGCTATAAATGCTAGCACATTGAATTGCTTTCATGCTACATGCTAAAATGCCTAGAAATTACATACCTGGATTGTGTAATTACACAGTCTGGTTGGCTCAGTGCCTTCTAGAACAACCTTGATTCTTTTGCACTCGGCTGGAAATGTAAGTTTATGGGAAGAATTAAGCTCTATCTTGTGAAAATGCTTAAGGAATTATATGTGAAACATGAAATTGACAGGAAAGAAATGCATTAGTTGGATTTAAGTGGTTTCATTACTAGGTGGAGAGCTGGGTGTTGGTAATATAGTGCCGCTGTTATAATGGCAAACAGCTAATGTTAGGGAAGGTAAGGAGGAACTCCTTGGCGATAAGATGATTTTAGCATGAATATATTGAAATATTGTTCTTAGGATTGGAGCATAATTTTCCTTTTGTTCTAATCGTGATAACTTATTTCATCATAGTTATGCTTGAATTAGTGTTATTAAATGGGCATTGCAGGTCAAAGGTCACATCGTTGCTGTACAAGCTAATTACCATGGATAGAAAATGGATCATTTACAAATTACAGCTCTGCTGTACAGCTATTCGCCCTCAGTTTTTCCTATTCAATGTCCATTTTAGCAGATTTTGCTGTACATATTCTGTTAACCATTTTGACTTGTATAAGTGGTCACTATTATAATTGTATCTACTATGGTTAATTCAGTTTAAAGTAGTTCTCCGGGCTTTTTAATATTGATGACCGATCAGCTGTACGGGAAGACAGCGCGCGCAATGCACATGTGCCGTCACCCTTCTCTCTTCCTGCCCGCAGCTGAAGTCCCTTTGACATACAGCAGCGGACAGGAAGAGAGAAGGGAGTCGGCACGTGCACACTGCGTGCGCCGTCTTCGCATACAGCTGATTGGTGGGGGTGCCGGGTGTCGGACCCCCGCCGATCTGATATTGATGACCTATCCTGAGGATAATGAGGATAACTCATCAATATTGAAAAGCCCGGACAACCTGTTTAACCTTTCTTACTTCAGTCGCATGTAATCTATATTGTATAAATTGTACCTGGACATCATTACCTAGTCGAATGAAAAGTTATGGCCAAGCTGTCAGTCGGGAGAGTGAATGCCATCCGTACAGATGTTCTTCTTTATGTTTCATCTTGCTTGAACATATCCAGAAATGGGTTTCAAGAGACAACCATTTTTTTCAAAACAACTTGAATTTGTGATATTGTGTCACAAGATATCTATCCTACATGTATCTATTGTCCTACTTGTGTCTATGTGGTTGGGAGCCTTTCAGGGGCACTTCTCAATATTGTTTGTAATTGGTTTAACGAGAAACTGGAGTCTTTAACCAAATTAGAGCTAAGGTAAGGGTGGACACATCTGTAAGTGCTCCTCTTGAGAAAATGAGTTGGTCTGATGGTGCTGACTATATCTAGTATATAATAAATGTACATTATTGATTATCATATTATAGTAACATAGTTTATAAGGCTGAAAAAAGACAACTGTCTGCCAGTTTGGCCTGTTATCCTGCAAGTTGATCCAGAGGAAGGCAAAAAACCCATGAGGTGGAAGCCAATTTTCCTCATTTTAGGGCAAAAGTTCCTTCCTGACTCCAATCAGGCAATCAGAATTACTCCCTGCATCAATGACCCCTCTCTAGTAACTATAACCTGTAATATTATTACATTCCAGAAATACATCAAGGCCCCTCCTGAACTCTCTTAGTGAACTTGCCATCACCACCTCCTCAGGTAGAGCGTTCCATAGTCTCACTGCTCTTACAGTAAAGAATCCTCTTCTATGTTTGTGTACAAACCTTCTTTCCTCCAGAAGCAGAGGATGTCCCCTCGTCACAGTCCTCGAGATAAATAGATCATGAGAGACATCTCTGTACTGACCCCTGATATATTTATACATAGTTATTAAATATCCCCTCAGTCGTCTTTTTTCTAAAGTGAATAACCCTAATTTTGATCATCTTTCTGGGTACTGTAGTGCACCCATTCCAGTTATTACTGTAGTTGCCCTCCTCTGTATAGTTGCCCTCCAGCTCTGCTATGTCTGCCTTGTTCACAGGAGCCCAGAACTGTACACAGTACTCCATTTGTGGTCTGACTAGTGATTTGTAAAGTGGCAGGAATCTCATCTGCCATTTCTCTGCCTAAGCCTCCAGTCTATCCAGATCTATCTGTAGCAGTGTACTGTCCTCTTCCGTGTTAATTACTTTACACAGTTTAGTGTCCTCTGCAAAAATTTATATTTTTCTTCCTCAAATGTCCCCCAATAAGTTCCCTCCAGTCTATTGTGTCTTTGGCCCATTTGGCTACTGTAAAGTACACTCACCGGCCACTTTATTAGGTACACCTGTCCAACTGCTCGTTAACACTTAATTTCTAATCAGCCAATCACATGGCGGCAACTCAGTGCATTTAGGCATGTAGACATGGTCAAGACAATCTCCTGCAGTTCAAACCGAGCATCAGTATGGGGAAGAAAGGTGATTTGAGTGCCTTTGAACGTGGCATGGTTGTTGGTGCCAGAAGGGCTGGTCTGAGTATTTCAGAAACTGCTGATCTACTGGGATTTTCACGCACAACCATCTCTAGGGTTTACAGAGAATGGTCTGAAAAAGAAAAAACATCCAGTGAGCGGCAGTTCTGTGGGCGGAAATGCCTTGTTGATGCCAGAGGTCAGAGGAGAATGGGCAGACTGGTTCGAGCTGATAGAAAGGCAACAGTGACTCAAATTGCCACCCGTTACAACCAAGGTAGGCAGAAGAGCATCTCTGAACGCACAGTACGTCGAACTTTGAGGCAGATGGGCTACAGCAGCAGAAGACCACACCGGGTGCCACTCCTTTCAGCTAAGAACAGGAAACTGAGGCTACAATTTGCACAAGCTCATCGAAATTGGACAGTAGAAGATTGGAAAAACGTTGCCTGGTCTGATGAGTCTCGATTTCTGCTGCGACATTCGGATGGTAGGGTCAGAATTTGGCGTCAACAACATGAAAGCATGGATCCATCCTGCCTTGTATCAACGGTTCAAGCTGGTGGTGGTGGTGTCATGGTGTGGGGAATATTTTCTTGGCACTCTTTGGGCCCCTTGGTACCAATTGAGCATCGTTGCAACGCCACAGCCTACCTGAGTATTGTTGCTGACCATGTCCATCCCTTTATGACCACAATGTACCCAACATCTGATGGCTACTTTCAGCAGGATAATGCGCCATGTCATAAAGCTGGAATCATCTCAGACTGGTTTCTTGAACATGACAATGAGTTCACTGTACTCAAATGGCCTCCACAGTCACCAGATCTCAATCCAATAGAGCATCTTTGGGATGTGGTGGAACGGGAGATTCGCATCATGGATGTGCAGCCGACAAATCTGCGGCAACTGTGTGATGCCATCATGTCAATATGGACCAAAATCTCTGAGGAATGCTTCCAGCACCTTGTTGAATCTATGCCACAAAGAATTGAGGCAGTTCTGAAGGCAAAAGGGGGTCCAACCCGTTACTAGCATGGTGTACCTAATAAAGTGGCCGGTGAGTGTATTTATATGCTGTAAACAGTAGTTCAGGCAAGAGGGCTGCCCCTCCCACCCCCTTCCCTGGTAATCTCACATAAATAATAGAATAAAAAAATCTACAATCAGAAAATAAAGATATTATTTTAATAAAAGAATATGTCACTTTTTTAATTGGCAAATAAATTGGGTGCCATACTTCCTGTAATTATTAGGGCCCCTTCACACACACACACACACACACACTTTTTCAATGTTTAAATGCATGTAGAAATGTGTTTTAAATCTTTTTAATTAACCTTTTTAATTCTTTAACTTTTTCTGGAATCTGAAGATGAAGAAAAATTGCCATGTCTAAAGCATGCAAAAATGCCACAAACCAATGTGCACATAGACCTTTCAATATCTTACTGTAGATTTTACAGTAGCTCCTGGCCACAGTACTTTTGAGATCTATCTATCTATCTATCTATCTATCTATAAACACAAGTAATGAAAGCAGCACTGCAAAAGTCCAGATCAGGTGTTGGTGTGCCAGTAGCTCCGGAGTTGGTCAGCTCCTTCTTAAATAAAAATCGTAATTCCACAGCACCACCAAACGTAAATTGAAGAAAAAATGTGATTTATTTCACCAAGACAGCGACGTTTCTATCTATCTATCTATGTATCTATGTATCTATCTATCTATCTATCTATCTATCTATCTATATGCTGTGAGAATGCAACTGAGAATGTATGAGGCACTACACAGTACGTGAACCATCTTTATTGTTTATTTCAGATAAGCACATTTTCTAATATATATAAAATATGTTTCCAGTTTCCATCTGGGAGCTGGGAATGTATTACTATACAATTCATTTGTTATAACCAGATCACACAGAAACCCAAGCACAGACATAGGAGACCACTATAGATGTGTGCATTGGTAAACTCTCTGCTATCTAAACTATTATAGCTACTTCTGCCACTCACGGCTTTGAAAGGGAATGCAACATCTTGATCAAAACTGAATTTTTCCTTCAATTATTGTAGAATGGTCGCTTTGCTGTAGCTTACAAGACTTCCGATAGTAAATCTTATGTGCATTGTACACAATTACCTTCTTTTAAATCAGCAGAACACTTCTTCCTCTTCTCATATTCATGTGGCTATGCGCCATGAATTCTCATTGACTAGTGTTCTTGAAATATTCCAGCAAGGGAATGGAAATTGTGGTTTGTGTTCTTAGTGCTCGTTTTGCAGCCTCTTCATTGTTCTCCCCCAAACCATAACAATAAAACGTAACTACTAGAGAAGACGTAAATAGCACTATAATAAGGAGTACGATGCAGACGCCGAGCAGGCAGATCTACATTACAGAGCCTATTCCGTACTCTCTGAAATGTCTCTACTAATGAAATGAATTGGTGTGTAGGGTGCTTTGCCACAGACTAGCTATATTATTAAACTATAAATCAGGCTCACTAGGCAGCAGCATATAACACAAGCCAAGAAAGTTTGAATGGTTCCGTATGGCATAGTTTCAGTTGAATTATGACAAGTTGGATTTTAACTGCATCCTTCAGGGACAGACGCATGTTTGTGCATCCTTACTAGTAATGCATACAGATGTCTCCTCCTTCAATTAAAGCACAGACAGAAGGAAGGTACAGTATAGTTTTATTTTATTACCCCAAGCTTAAAGCAAATATATATTTCTAGGCTAGGTTCACATCACACTTGGGCATTATGCTTTCCCCTACCATCTGCAGTGTCCTGCTGAACATATGGCCCAGAAGTTTACATCTGTAGGCTGTACAGTTGCATGTGTCTGCGGTACAGTCCATGTACGGTGGAATCTATCAATGCTATTGTTACAGCAATGCCTTTTGGCCGCTGCTGGTCTGCTCACCCACTCCGGTCTCCGGCAGTGTGGACCCCTGTCCTCTTCCTGGCTGGAATAGCTCTGTCCCTCCACACAGGCAGCGGCCTGCTTCTTGACAGTAGGCCTCTCTAAATCTGTCGATAGGGAGCGAGTGCTTCCTTCGGCTCTTAGAGGGCCAGTGCTCTTGCACCCTAATGTTTACCACCCAATGGCTGGCCACCTTGGGGTACAGTTGTTGTGGGAAGTTGCCTAAGCAATAGGTTGTATTCTGCTAGTGTCCTGCAAAGGTGTGCTGTTCTACATTTGTCTTCCTATTTTCTGACTTCTACCTGTTCCCAGATACTAATCCTGTTGGGTCACTTCAGCAAATGGCATTTACCATGTAGGTAAAGTTGATACAAGACACTTACTAATGTATTGTTATTATCCATATTGCCTCTTTTGCTGGCTGGATTTATTTTTCCATCACATTATACACTGCTCATTTCCATGGTTATGATCACCCTGCAATCAGTGGTGACTGTGCTTGTAGACTACAGGAAAAAGCAACGGCCTCACTGGTGGGTAACGGCCTCACGGCCTCACATGGCAGTGCACATAAACCATTTTCTTATAGTGTCCAAGCACGGCCACCACTGCTGGATTGCAGGGTGGTCTTAACCCCTGGATTCAAGCAACGTGTAATGTGATGGAAAAGTGAATCCAGCCACTAAAGGAGGCAATATGGACAATCAGAATACATCAGTAAGTGGCTTGTATTCACTTTCTCTACATGATAAATGCCATTTGCTGAAGAAAATCCCTCTTTCAAACATTCTCTTTACACTTTTTTCATGAATCATAAACAAGTGCTTATTTGTATGGCTTTGAATGACACTGGAGACCAGATACAACTTTACTTTTATTTTATTGGTGTGTCATTTGTACACTACATTGCATTCCATCCCCGACAGCAGCACAACATTACCAGTTCTTCCACATTCTTGTAGTAACAGTAAAACTGTGAGAATTTCCACTGTGTTTTATGTTTCATGTGAATTACATATTGGATGATATAAATACACTGTTACATAATACTCCTGTAGCTTTATCTATAACATAGGAAACATAGGTTTAAGTGACAGCTTACATATATTCCACACAGAATAACCAAGTCAGCTAACCTCAGGAATAAACCTGTATTTGGATCAGGATATGGGGCAACCTTTAAATTATAGATATGAAATCAAAATAAATCACGCATTCCTCAAGAGAATCTAAAAGATATAGAGGCTAAAGAATGCATAGAATAAAGCAACGATAATGAATAATTTATCAAACTATTAATAATGTATGATGACATGTCATTCCTCATATTAAAGCTATATCAATGAAGCCAAAGTTGCATAATTCCATATTTCATACTATTTCTCATCTCTGTAAACTTCCTTCTTTCTTCCTTGTGGGAAAATCCCTGATATAATAATGGATGGATAGACACGGAGAGATGTAACCGAATATAGATGCAAGATAATCAGATGTAGATAATACAATATGGATGCATAGATAGATAGATATGAGATAGATAGATAGATAGATAGATAGATAGATAGATAGATAGATAGATAGATAGATAGATATGAGGTAGGTAGGTAGGTAGATTACTCTTTAATTTCAGTAAGCACTTTTTTAACCCTTCATTGTGATGCCAGATAGGCACTACCAGTTTACAGATGCTGTATCTGTGCACTGAAGTGCAGTTCACATATATCAGTTGTGTCCAGTTCCTGGCATATGATATCTGGCCGGGAACAAATGATATCTGTGAAGAGGGCCTTAAAGGCTATGTACACCTTTGGGGGATTTTTTTATTATTGCATTGTACTTATTTTGAGCTATAAATCATTATTTCAATTAGTCTTTATTAAAAATATGGAATCTTTTTTTTTCTGTACAGAGCTGACATGCTCTAAAAGCAGCCTGTGGATTTTCTGTCTTTTCCATCAGTTGGGGAGCTGACGGGCTCTTTATTTCTGCTCTCTGACATTGTAAACACTCATTATAGCTCATTTCTTATCTTACTGATAAGAATGTGGCTTAAATAGGTTGTGTCACTTCAGCAAACAATATTTATTATATGTAGAAGAAGTTAATACAAGGCACTTGCTAATCTATTGTGTTTATCCATGTTGCTTCCTTCGCTGGCTGGATTCGTTTTTATATCACATTATACACTGCTTGTTTCCATGGTTACGACCACCCTGCAATCCATCAGCGGTGGTCATGTTTACACACTCTAGGAAAATGCGCTGTCCTATGTGGTCTGGGCCACTAGAGGGGTTAGCACTTTTTCCTATAATGTGCAAGCACGGCCACCACTGATGGATTGCAGGGTGGTCGTAACCATGGAAACAAGCAGTGCATTATGTGATGGAAAAATTAATCCAGCCAGCAAAGGAAGCAGTATGCATAATAACAATACGTTAGTGCCTTGTATTAACTTTCTCTACATAATACATGCAACTGAAGTGACACAACCCCTTTAAATAAGTTTTTATGACCTCTTAGTAATTTAGAGATAAGGTTTATTAGATGACAAGGTTTATTAGAGCACAAAGTGAAAGTACCGGTCACACAGCTAGAAACAGTTAACCCTTTGTGACAACAGTTAATTCTTTGGCTCAGTATTTTTAATAAAGGCCAATTGAAAATATAATTTTTATTCTAAAATGAGTAAAATGCAATCATAAAAAAATTGCCTCCGAAGGTGTACATAGCCTTTAAACTCCTTTGTATTTCCCTTGCCACTCAGAGGTCATACTGCATTTCTCTTTGTCTAAATCCTTCTCTATTAACTATAGATAAAAGCTTCTCAATCTTACCTTGTACCCACACAGGAAAAATGAGCATTCACACAGAAGCTTCCCCCCAAATTACAGGTGATCCCTAGGGTTCCCAGGTGAAGGAACCTCTTCAATCTGGTAGATTTGTGTTGTTCATATCCGGACAGCGCTTCATCAGTAAACATTTGCATGTTTGTATAGTCTTTCTTTTTTATTCTTGTTTTCCTTATCCATAAGAGACATTTCAATATGTGGCCTGATGCATCCAGCCTTTTATCTGCCATTTTTGGTTGCTCATAATCAGAATCCTTTTTTTAATCTAATAAAATGTAAATTGGTAAATCAGTTATAAGATTATTAAATATATTGGCCATTTAAAAGATAGTTATCTCAATAATAATTGAAAGGCATTTACATGTTACCCGGCATTATGGAGAGGAGCATAATTACACATTCAGCTATTCATACTTGTTTATTACAATGATATAGAGATATGTAGATAATTAGCTGCTGCACCTCATTAACGTATATTAGCAAAGCTAGTTGTTATCATCATTTTATCACATCAAATATAATGAGCTGCCTAGTTAATTCTTGGATTTGCAGGGAATCCAATGGCCATGTGCACACTGTTTAGAATAAGCGCATTCAATAAATGCACTCACTGTAATGAGCTATAGATATCTTAGGTATAAGTTACAAAAACTTAAAAACTGACACCACTAGACTTCTAACCTAGGACAAAACAAGAAACTGACAATAGTTTAAACATTCGAAAGATTACATTTCCATTCTCGGAAAGGTGGATAGGGTTCTTCCTTGTTTAATACTGTGTGACAGAGTGAATGCTGGAATTGCTAGTTGTCCAGATTCGTCTGTAAATAACGCCCCTGGCTTGTCAGACGTAGGCTTAAGTTAGAGCAGTTGATTATGGTTCTGTGCTATGTTTCAGTTTCATGTGGTTTTGGACTGTCAAAACAGCACAGAAAACTCAATTTAGCATTTAAGGCACATCTGACTTGCACTTGAGAACTTCTTTTCTTCTCATTCTTCATCCATGCTGAGTGATACACAGTTGATGAATCATAATATGTATTTTAGCTGTTCTCTATATGAACAATTGATGTATTTTAATACTTTAGCACATTAAAGAGAACCTGTCACCTCCTTCATTCTGCCCGCACCAAGTTTACAGCTTAATGCTGGCAGAGCACGCTGGAGCCTCACGACTTACTCATGATTTCCCCCTCTTTCCACCCACCCGCTGATGAATATTGATGTTTATGAGCATTAAACTGTAAGTTCTCAGAAGCGATTTTACTTTATAGCTGGCTGTGCCCTGCAATAACATTGAGATTAAATAAAGCAGCATCGCACATGCTCAACCTGCTGCTCCAATTAGGCTGGGTGAATGGGACCACCATTTTCAGGAGCAGTTGGACCCAACACGATCCACAGGATAGGGGATAACTTTAAAACTTGGCATATCACCTAAAAGGTCCATAGCACCATTTTGTGACAATTTTTTTTAAGGGGATGGCCCCCACCATGCCTACAACATACCTGTACATCAGGGTGTGCAAACTAGTGTTTTTATATGTTAACTAGCTGAAGGACCCAGCTTCGCCCGGGTATATTTCATCTATTTCATTTAATGTTTGTGTATGTTGTTAAGATATCGAGAGACCTCTACAGCACCCCGACTCCTTAACAATGACCCCCCCACACACACACAGTTCCCCGTCTCCTTAAATTGGGACCTCCACAGCAGCCCACCCCCTTAACTTTGACCGTCACAGCAGCCTGCCCCTTTAACCGTGAGTTCCACAGGGGCCTGCCACCCTTAACAGTGAACTCTACAGCACCTACCCCTTAACACTGACCATAGGTTACAGTCACCTTAACTGACCTCCACCATTCCTGGCCCCCTTGACAGAGACCTCACAGTACCCCGCTCCCTTAACAGTGACCTCACAGTACCCCGCTCCCTTAACAGTGACCTCACAGTACCCTGCTGCCCCTTTAATAGAGGCCTCCACAGTCCCCTCCTCCCTTAACAGTGACCTCCACAGTGCCCGCCCCTTTAACAGTGATCTCCACAGCAGCCTGCCCCCTTAACAGTAACATCCACAGTGCCCTTCCCTTTAACTGAGACCTCCACAGCAGCTAGGGTGGCCCCTGGCTTCAACCCAGAAAGCCGGACCTCACCAACCATGCCCCCAAATGTGAAGTCACGCCCCCGGTCCCCGTGAAGCTACACCCCTAAACATAAAGCCACACACCCTGGCTCCGTGAAGACACAGAGGAGAAGAAGAGGTTTCTGACCTGAAGGTGAGGTAGGGACAGCCAGGTGCTTCCCTCCCCCTCTGTCAGCCACAGGGAGCCATGTCTGCGGGCTCCAGTGACTGACTGGGGGTGAGAGAAGCCTCAGTGAGTTGCTGCAGCTCACGCTTAGCACAATGCTGCTGTCTGAGCATGAGCTACTGAAAGGGTTGACATCCCTGTGTCCATCCAGGCACTGCACCAGACAGAGGACAGGGACTGTCCAGCCTAAAACCGGACGTCTGGCCACCCTAACCGCAGGGTGGCCAGAGGTCCGGTTTTAGGTCGGACTGTCCAGCTTTTAGACTCCCTGTCCTATTTCTGGCGCAGGGCCTGGACGGACACAGGGATGTCCTTTTGAACAGCCGACTCTCAGACAGCAGCACTGTGCAGTCTGAGCGTGAGCTGCAGCAACAAAGTCACCCTCCCTCCCCTGCAGCTGACAGAAGGTGATTTTTACTTTCATTTTTTCAATCCCCGGCTGCGAAGTGGGAGGGGGCGTGGCCTGGCTGGGTCTGGGGCGTGGCTCAGCAGGACCTGGGGGCGGGCTTTTAAGTCCTTCTTTTGAGGGTGGCCTGAATTAGAGGTCGATGCCATGGTAATTTATGAGGAAACACAGTGGGTAGCAGTGGAAGAAAACATCTTTTATTACTACTGAATGGTAAATATGTGAAATTTACATGATATTAGGTAATGATTGATGATGAATTAGTCTAAAACATAAGGTATATTTATGGTAACCGGAATACCCCTTTAACAGTGTCATCCACAGCGCTCTGCCCCTTTAAAGCAGACCAACAGCAGTGAGAAAAACTGGCTGAGTTGTTATGGAAACCTGGTGTGAAGCTGTGTGTATGGAGACTAACAGCCTGCGAGCTTCTATTGGCTGATTAGGGTCATGTGACCAGGCTTCTATTGGCTAATGCAGTTTTTGGGAATATCTCAGGAACGGTACGTCCTGGAGAGCTGAAACCTGTTCTAAAACCTTCCCGGTCACCTGATATACCTGTGTGCCAAATTTTGTGATTGTAGCTGTGACGGTGCGGATTCCTTTAGCGGACATATATACATACACACACACACTCAGCTTTATATATTAGAATATGTACATTTCTTATGAATGTAAAGATTGTCACAATTTATCATAATTTCATACAATACTAAGTAGCAAAACACTGGGTAAAACTGACATTGCAAAGGATATGGTTACATTGCTGGACAGGATACTGAATTTTAGCTACAAACATCAGACAGCTGCTTCAAAAGCTAATATGCATTACAAGATGCTTCTGATGAGAATCGAGTTTTACCGTTTTACACATCACTAGTCAGAACACGTTGGAATCTAGGAGATATATTCTGATTGCTGATTTAGAGTAGGGAATGAGTGTGTTTTTACTCGAAGATCAGTAGATGGGGTTGAATACATCTATACTCATTGGAAAAAAAAAATAGTGTAACTCTTGGTGAGAGATTGCTGACTGCTAGACATGAATTTACAATGCACTTGAAGACATTTTGCCCAGTTGACAGACTCTGCACTTGAAGACATTTTGCCCAGTTGGCAGACTCCGAGAGGGGGCACATCACTGGACTGAGAGAAGCAGGATGTTCATTTCAACAAATTACCCGCCATCAAGGCAGTTCTGACCTACCTGTTAGGAGGAATTGGGAGCAATGGTTACATGAGGGCACAGAGATAACAGGCTCCAGATGGCCCAGATCGACCACCAGTAGAGAGGATTGTTTGATCCATTGACAAGCATGAGGAGCTCCCAAGGTTTCGTTGTCAACCATCCAGGCAGCGGTGTCACATTTATCACTTACACCTATTGCCGTCCGGACTGTTTTAGGTGTTTAGCAGAAGGTAATTTATTGTCATGGTGCCAATTGATAGCCAGCCACATTGCCTTCGTTTGCAGTAGTGTCATGAACGAGAACCTTGGACTACTACAGCCTGTAATGGTATCATATTTAGTGACCAATCCAGGTTCTGTTTGGGATCCGAGTTAAAAAATGGAGGCCTCGTGGTAAGCGCTTCAATCCTGCCTTTGTTGTGGAGTGGCACATTGCCCCAACTTCTAGCATGATGATCTGAGGAGCCATCACATTCCACAGTTGGTCACCAATAGTAATGATACAAGGGACACTAACAGCTCAGTGATATGTGCAGGTTATCCTGTGGCCACATGTGTTGCCTCTCAACCAGCATGTGGGCTTCCAAACAGCATTTTGCAGCAGGATAATTCTTGCCGACACTCAACAAGGGTTTCCCAGGAATGTTTCTGCCAAATTGCAACATTGTCTTGGCCTGTCCAGTCACCAGATTTATCTCTAATTGAGCCTTTATGGGACCAGCTGGGACTTCAGGTTTGGCAAGCTACAAGTATGCAGGATCTATAGGCGCAGGCCACATCTGTGGGAAAATGTGCTGCAGGATGTCATACAGAATCTGTATGCCATGCCTCCATGCCCAACAGTATTTCATCCTGTATCCAGGCTAGAGGTGGCCCAACAGGGTACTAGAGCCTCCTTCCATTTGTACAGTTTTCCCCAATAAACTTATTTTTTTGCTCTAATGTTGTAATCACATGCATATATCATCATTACATTCATTATTACATATGAATTTTTATTTGATTCAAACAACTCTGTCTTAGTAAAAATTTTTGTCAATAAGTGTAGTTCTAATGGTAGAACTAGATCGATCTATGTCTTTTAAAGTTTTTTAACCTTTCAAAGCATGTTGCTTTGTGAAAACCATGACTACCAAATTACAATTCATTATATAAGGTTTTAGTACTCTCCAAAAACATACTGTATGCCAGATATACATTACAGCATCATCATTCCAGAGTCATGATCAATCCTCGCAGTATTTGCACCAGGACTTCCAGAATCCAGAAGGAACAATGGCTTTATTCAGAATATGTAAATAATGTATATCACCTCAGCACAGAGCCTTTCTATAGCCTTGGGAAAGGCCATGTGCTGGGCTGAAACATCATGTACATGTGGCGAATTAAGCAATGTTTGTTTTGTATTCTGGAAATCCTGGTGCTGTTACCTCTTTTCATTCATACCAATGAAAATTGTTCCATTCCTGGCCCCCATTTCCCCACGTGACCCCCACTCTGACTTCCCGGATTCACACAGTATCTTTAGAGTGGACCAGAGGTCAGACTCTCTATTCATTCCTGTGGGGCTGACATTGAAGCTGTCATAGGAATGAACAGTCATATTAGTGGTCACATGGTCAATGGGGGTGGGAGTTAAGCTTATAATTCTAAGGTGGAACTCAATCATTGCACTATCCCATCCATGTCTTATGTAGTATTCATAGTTAACGCAGGTCAGGTCACACTCTTGTAGAGGAATAGTGGCTAACAGGAGACGGTTCCCAGGCCAAGTAAGACAGTGTAAACAAAACTTCTGTACTCCAGAAGATTGCTTCAAGGAAAGCTTTTATTTGTGCGCGTTCAAGTACAGCTTAGAACGTTTTCGGCAAGTGCCTATGTCAATAAGCTGAAATATCACACAAAATGCAAGAGAAAGATAAATACATGCAATCATGTTGTGTATGCAGTAATAGCATAAATATGAAGGAGATATAAGGAAAAGTTGAGCAGAGAACAGGTAAGTACAACCTCGAGTGAAGGGTCATAAATGTGCAATTACATTGATTCCAAGTATACAATCAAAGCTAGGTCATGTTATACACAAGGCACATATCTGGATCGAGACCCAGAGATATCTGTATGCTGTGGAGTATAATAAGCAGTTGAGGAAAAGGAGAACATATTCATAAATAGTATGGTTAAACATTGCCTGACGTTACATGGTGCATGAAGTCGCAATGGCAGCTACATGTGAGGGGAGTGCAGCAAATATTGACATGCAGTTCAGAAATGACATGGAAGTGTGCTGACATCCCTTACCTGACTGTGACGCAATAATGCTTGTGTGGTAGAAGTCCATAGCCATATTGGGCATTAGCCCGTTTTTCTTCTTGCGCTTCACACGGCCATACTGCCCATACCTTATTACAACACAAAGGGTTTCCATTTCCCCCGCATTATGGACTTCTATGGACTGCAACATGATTGCATGTATTTACCTTTTTCTTCCATTTTGTGTGATATTTCAGCTTATTGACAAAGCACTTGCCGAAAACGTTCTAAGCTGTACTTGAACTCGCATAAATAAAAGCTTTCCTTGAAGCAATCTTCTGGAGTACAGGAGTTTACACATTATGTAGTATTCAAACGGGGGCAATATTCTTTTATACAGGAATGCCATATAACATGGGATGTTTTCATTTCTTTGCAGAAAATACTCAAAATATCCTGATCCAAGGCTCCCTTCTCATCAGAGCAACTGGATTTCAAGCAATGCCTCAGTCTCCTCACAGAGCAGTGTGTCTGAAACGGGTATAAGTAACCCTGTTAGGCCATTCTTTGTGCCAACTGCTGTGGTGGAACCATTGAAAAAGAATTCACCTTCTTCTTCAGCACTTGTACCCACTCTCCGTCGAAGGAATGACAGCTTCAAAAAAAGTATGTCCTAACCTCTGACACTGAGCTTCCATGTATTGGATGGGTCTATAGCTAAAATTTTAACATTCCTGTTTTATGTTTTGTATCGAGATTTGTATCTGGTATGATGGCATTCATGTTCTAACTAGACACTGAGTAATTTTTCTAGCTGTGATATTTTTAGCATTTTCTTTTGGCCTTGTACCGATTTCAGCTCCCATAGCACACATAGTAGCAGTACATTTTTTAACCTATGCCACTTATAAATGGGCCTAAAACTAACTTGCTGCCCAAGTACACTTTTCCCACCTGTTTGCCTTTTTTGGGGTAAAAAAACAAAAATCCCCTTTTTTTTGAGCAAAACTTAGAACTTTTGTAACTTTTTTTAACCTGTGCTAGCCCCACTAGCTTTACAATAAAAGCATTAATCAGGATAATGTAATACATTTTGAAATGGAAAGAAAAAAATGCATTTACTTTGTTAGAATATGATACCTTTTCATAACCAGTATACAGTGCCTACTGCTCCATGCTATTTTTTGCATAAACTATGCAAACTATAGAAAATGGGACATAGTTTTTACTGTGTATACTAACCAGCTAAAATCTGTAAATGTCTTCATGTCTAATTCATGCTCTTCACTGAAGAGGCTGATTATTAAAAGCTTTTATTGCAGGTAGAAATAAAATAAATACATTCTAATCACTCAAATTAAAAACTTTAAAACTAAAGGAACAGATCTGTAGAAGGATAAAACAGATACTTCAGCTGCCTCTTATCTCTCTTTCATATTCCTCTGTCACAGCATGCAGTCTCCCACATAGTCTGAGCCAGAGAGACTACAGCTGCATCCCCCTCCCGCAGCTCTCCCCTTTTTCTCTTTTCTATTACCTATGGTACTTTTTCTTTTGTTTTTGGACTGAAATATGTTTCTGAATATTTACAAAGAGCATGCAGGCAGGGACAGAGTCAGTTTTAGAAAAAGTGTGCTCCTTGGCAAAATTCAAAGTGACACCCCAACTTCTGAAATATTGTATAACTATTGTATAAAGATCACAATGTACTGATCTGTAAAACAGTCTATAAATATCTTGGTAAATGACTAAGTGACTAATGTTGAGAAATATGTTTAATGCTGTGATCACACTTTGTGGCAGATATGTACCTGCAACAAGACAAAAACCACACTACGTGTAGGTCGGCAGAATTTTCAACTTGAGTGCAGCTAGCAAGACTTTCATAGTAAATAGCCATACAGTACTGCAGGTATAAGTGATAATATACACAGAAATGTGCACACCAAGCCAGTACAAAAGAGTTTACTTTTGCCTTATCTACGTACACATTTGGGGTTCCAGTTTACTCATTTTGAGCTAAAAATTAATATTAATATTTTTCAATATTTTCAAATTTTTTGTAGTAGCGCCCGTTAGCGATGATCTAGCAGTGTAATACTGCCGACCATTAACCGTGACCTTTTGGCATGCATGTAATAGCAGCTGTCTCCTCCGCTAGCAAGCAGACGATTGTCAGGAAGCAATGCTTCCTTCCTGACAATTGCCTGCAGGATCGGCTGGTGTAATACAGCCTTTAAAAGTCATAAACACTTATTTAAGCCACATTCTTATCAGTAAGATAAGAATTGAGCTTTAACGAGTGTTTAGGAGGTCAGAGATAAAGAGACATCAGCCGAGCTGGCCAGAAAGAGTAAAAATACAGACCATTCTTCTAGAGAATCTCAAGACTGTACAGAGAAAAGGGCTCAACATTTTTAATTAAGACCAATTGAAAAAGTGATTTTTACCTCAAAATGTGTAAAATTCAACAATAAACAAAAATTGCACCCAAAGGTGTAAATAGCCTTTAACATCAGGATACTGCTTCCTGACCATAATGAAAAATACAGTCTACAAAATTTTTTATTTTTTTTTTTACAATGACCCTCACATAGACATTTGCGACTACATTGACATGCAGTTGAAAAAAACGGGTACTATACTCATCAGGGGTAAACATGTTGTGAATACAGCCTAAGGCTACTTCCACACCTGCACTAAAGCTACCCAGCTGGCTGTTCTAGCAGAGGAACAGCCTGCTGAAGTTCACTGTATCTGGCCTAGTCTGATGCTGCTGTTCACCGCCAGACCCCAATGACTGTAATGGGATCCAGCCGGTTTCCAGCATGAGCGCAAAGTTTCAACCAGACAAAAAACTAGACGCATCCCCACTGGATCCCATTATAGTCAAAAAGGTCTGGCAGTGAATGACACTATCCAGCTAGGCTGGAAACGGTGAACTCCAGCAGGCTATTCTTCATGAATAGAAAAGCCTGCCGGATACCCTTAGCGCAAGGGTGGAACAAGCCTAAGGCTGCATCATGGCTTCTGTAATAACAAATGTATCAGATTTGATAACGGCACAGATTCTGCAACAAAATCTGCATCAAATCCAAGGACAATCCGCATTCCATGCATCAGAAAAAATCTGGGTGGATTTTTGGGGTTGCCACAGCTAGCTTCTTTTTCTGCAGGTTCAGCATTGAAAGACAGACCCTAACCTCCATGAATCACAAAGAGGCTAATCCTCATGCGGATCTGCTACACAGCCAGCAGCACATCCGCAGCAAATCTGCAGCAGGAATCTGAGTGTCAACCACAGATTATATCTTTAACGTAAATATAGGTTGACATGTGAACATACCCTAACATATGCTATGATAAACATGTACACATGACGTATACATTAAATGGATGTCTCAAATGGTTGCCATACAATGGCATTTGTCGCCCTAGGGTTTCATTGTTAAAAAAAGTATCCATTAATGTATTTTTTTTTACTAGACTTTGCATCCTTTTTTCCCAACGTATATGTTAAACTTGACACAAAAACCTGATATGAACAGTCTCTTACATACACGTTGGTGAAAAAAGGATGCAAAAGCGTTGTAAACTACATTTTCCCATCCTGCAGAATCAGGCATCTAATTATTTTTTATTTTATTTTACATTGGAACACTATGGTGATGGATGCCACTGTATGGTATCCATCAGAGGCTTCAATTTAACATATATGCCATGTGTATACAGTTACATGTGGGACAAAAATGTGATGTGAACACAGCCTAATTTATTTTGTGCCATACTTTTTTTTCGCAATTACTAAAAAAAGATAAAAGTATACTTTGCTTTTATCCTCTTAAACATACAATGTACTAATGGTTTTTAGTCAGAAAAAATCCTCCTATTAAAAACAGTGGGCACTATGGCTCCTGATTAGATAGCCTTCAAGACCCAGCAGCAATAAGTTCAAAGTAGAAATAAAAGTTAAATACGCAGGAGTACTCCCAAACACTGTTAGAATACTTCTTTGTCATACTGCTGACTCCGACTGGTGTGCCTAAGGCGTTTAGCACTTGGGGGATGCTTTCTCGCCCCCCCCATACTTTAAAACATTGTGCCCCCTCACAGTTGTCATGCCCTCTTTGTGCCCCACTCACAGTAGTTATGACCACATTGAGCCCCCTCACAGTTGTCATGCCCTCTTTGTGCCCCCCTCACAGTAGTTATGACCACATTGAGCCCCCTCACAGTAGCTATACCTTCATTGTGCCTCCCTCACATTAGTTATGACCACATTGAGCCCCCTCACAGTAGCTATACCCTCATTGTGCCTCCCTCACATTAGTAATTCCCTCTGTACCCCCTTCTGAGTAGTTATGTCCTCATTGTGCCCCCTTCACAGTAGATATGCCCTCTCTGTGCCCCCATAACAGTTATTATGCCCCTTCACATAGATATAGCCTCTCTGTGCACCCATAACAATTGTTATACCCCTTCACAGTAGTAATGCCCTCTCTGTGCCCCTTCACAGTAGTCATGCCCTCATTTTGCCCACCCCACAGTAGTTATGCAATCATTGTGCCTCCCATAATAGATATGCCCTCTCTATGCCCCCTTCACAGTGAAAATACACAGTGTGCCCCCTAAAAAAACTGTAAATACTCACCTTGTCCCTTTCCTAATGATCAGATCACCTCTATAGGAACAGATCACGCTGCAGCACTTTGTGGGAGGAGTTCACAGACAGATTCCTGGGCCTACATGGTACTCCTACACAATCCGGCGGCACGATCTGTCCTTGCATGGCTGAATGGTGAAGCAGGAGGCAAAGGAGGAGGGAAGGAGTGTGGAACTGTCAGTAAGTGAAAGAACTGCCAGCTCCCTGGCGCTCTAGCAATAGGCGCTTCCTTCTGTATTGATGGAAACGCTCATTTCATCTGGCACAACCCTGACAGCGGAAATCCGGGTCAGACCTCCCACCCCACCCCTCCTCTCCAACACCATTGGTTACTCCTTATATATAGAATGCTATGTATAGAGTCAGACAGAAAGTAGGGATTACCAAGCAATGCAGAGTAATTACGGCGGGTTCACATGTTTTATGCTTTTGTTTGATGTATACATTAGAAAAAGGATACAGAACTGCATCACACCACATTCTTGCATCCTGCTGAGTCCAATAAAAAAAAAGTATCCTTTTTTTTTTTTTTTTTTTTTACAATTGAACTCTATGGTGAACAGATGCCATTTTATGGCATCAGTCTGAGGCATCCATTTGATGCTGGCTAGACTGGGGGTTTACTGGTCAGGTGGCAACCCTACATGCTAACAGCCTGGTCAAGAAGCAGGTGCTCCTTTATAGGAATGCGGTGGGGCAGAAGGGGGTTTCTATAAATGGCAAGCAGGAGAAATGTCTGCAGCTGGATAAGTTAGAGGTTAAGTGCTCACCCTGTCACTACCACAGCCAGACAAGACAGGATTTAGTTTTCTGTTCTGTCACAACATCCCGCTTCCTCCCACTGCCTTGACTGTTTGCTGGTATCTAATGCAGAAGAGTCATGAAAAGGAAAAAAGGAGGGGAATGCAGGATCCAAGGATCCAAACCAACTCTGTGAATGTCTATGAAGTATAACAAATTTGAATAATCTCTACTTCCCCTTATGCTGTCCTCATGCCTCTATACTGCATGTGTTTGTGTGCTGCTCTCACTATGCCCACTCATACTTTAAGTATATGGAGTTAGGCTTCCATATATTGCCATTCACACTATGAAGCCCCAGGCTTCCATCTGTTCCACTTGTCCATGGTAGAAGTGGTCATGAGCAGGGAGCCCTGAACAATTATCCATGTTGTCCCCTAATGCCAGTCCTGGGCAGGGAACAGGAGACTGTAGACTACTGAAGGTTGGGAAAAATGCCACTTTCCATACAGTATTGCAACATTTTACATATTCACATGTACTACTGATTAAATAAAAAATGTGTATAACAATGAATACAAACATTTTGACATCTGAACATTTTGTTTTACTAGGTATGCCTCCCCAGAAGAATGTACAAAATAACATTACAACACAGGCTGTAACTACCTTCAATAGACCACCATCAGGCATTGTTCAACCACAACAACTTTTCATCAATGCTGCTTATTCTCAAGTGGGAGCCAGTGCTGATATCCGGCTGAGGCCCAGCTCATTGTGTGATGTTTTGCCTATCTCTGGTAGACCAGTGGATTATAGGAGATACTCTGCAGCTAGTTCCATTGCTTTTGAGCCCAAAGAGTTCCCAATGAAAATTGATTCACCAGCAAAACCACTATCCACTGCTCCTCCATCCATACTGGTGAAGCCAGACACACCTAAAAATAGTTCTGACAAGGTAACTGTTATTAAAGATAATATAAGCCAGTAAATATGCAGTTTTCTATATATTGCCCTATTAAGAAATGGGTTCCTTGATCAGGACCCTTCTTTCTCTTTGGAGGGCTTATTATGTATGTACATAACACAGACACCTATGGACACCACTGGGTGCTGTGAAATGCTTCATTTCACTTTTAACTCCTACCCAATATCTGAGATTGTGCCCACTTTTATGGGGGGCGGGGGGAGCATTAAGTTACTGGAAGAAGCCTGTTACTGGTAAATTAACCACAAAGATTGAACAGAGCAGGAGGGAGCAGTTATGTATGCTTCTTTTACAGGTCCGGCAAGGAGTGAGTGGAATTTAAAAAAAAAGTCAATCATGGACCAGCCCTTTAAGGACAAATGTGGATATGTATTTTTTTAATTAGTGAACTTTGTGTATACTGTGAGGATGGCATATTAATACATACAGTAGGTGCAAAGTAAAATTGTCTTTAGACCCATGATTTGGCAAACTTAGCCCAACTTCTATTTCAGGTAAAATAATCTTGTAATCATATTGCGATAGATATCAAATTTGATATCCATTTGATAAAAACAGGTGTTTTCTTCAGAGTCCTTAAGATAACCCCAGGTTTGGAAGGTTTCTCATTCAACATTGTTGTCAGTCAGACATGTTCCTGTCCGTGGGTAGTCTCACCTTAAATTAGTTTAGTTTACAGCAATAGGCTAGATCTTATTTCAGTATAAAAGTGAATCATTTTCTCTTTTTCAGCAGGTGAAGACTGTAAGGTTCATGACTTTTAGTCCACCTACGTTGAAACGTCAAAGTGTTCATCTTGATGACAAATTGGAACAGTTATCCAATCAGCCACCCACACCAACCACACCAGAGAACTCTTCCACATCAGACGCTTTGGTAACTGTATCATTAAGACCCAACCCTAGCTTGGCTCAGCCGGCAGAAGGTCGCAAAGTACAGAAGCTCAAGAATACTAGCAATGACCTAACTCCACAATCAACTTTGTCTTTTCCCAACAAAAAAGCCATAAGTGATAACCCAAATAGGTTGACTGCAATCCATCAAACCCAAGATGTGCTGTCAACTTAGTGCCTCTGCCTTGATTTAACTTGTACTCAGCTTTTTTCCTTGCTTGGCACATTAAATTAGATTTTGTGTCTCAGAGTTTCTCTATAATTTTCTCATCAATCCATTTTGTCATATGGGATAGAGTTACCATGACAAACAAAGGATCACTGACACCTTCAATTATGAATGTCTCTCTTACCGATCATTCTTATTATCCAGGCAGGTTTGTATCAGACATCCTGTCATACTCTTTGCCATATGAAGATATATAGTGGATATTTTTGACATATTGACTGGTTTGTTTTTCTCTTTAAGAAATAAGGTCACTTACTCAACAAGGTGAAAGACAGAAACTAGTTGACATCCCCAATTGGAAGCAGGACATTTAAAGCTTTTCACCTTTTTTTGTTTGGCATTTGTATATATTATGTTTTTGCTTTCCAATGAAATTTAAAACTAACACATATCCAAAATGCTGACTCTGGGGACATGAGCTTGGGTTGTGAGGTCTCAGATTCCACTGACCAACTATAACTATGTTGTTTTCTTTTAGACTGTTTTTATATATCAGCCCTTATGTTCATGTGGTCAAAATACTTGGATCCAAAATTTGACCAGAATAACGTTTTTACATATTCTTTCAGGAGTACTGTTTCTCCTCATGCAGACTGTCATTATGCTCCCTGGGAAAAGGTATGCTGTGACCCATTAATGAAACATAAGTAGGAGCCTTAGGAGTCTAGATAAAATCCCTAATCATGTTTCAAGGGTTTTTAAAGGGGCTGTCCGACCCCAAATGCAAACTTGGTAGAGATGGGAGACTAATGGCCTATTTCAGCACCATGGGTCTCATCCCCCCTCCTTTTGGTCTCTTGTGGACTGAAAGTGTGGCATCCTATCCATGGTCATGTGCACCACTACAGCCAATCACTGGCCTCAGAGTTAACAACTGACCTTCTGTTAAAATTATTACACTGTTACAAATTTTCAAGTTATTATATTTATGAATTTGCTGTAGACTTATAAATATATAGAAGGTATGTTATCTGTACATAACTGTACATCTCAGTATTGGCTTGTAAGTAAAATAAATCTTAACATTTTGGATATCAACTTCATGACTGATATTTTTTTAATGGCAAAATTATTTGTACGTTAAGATTTTTCAAAATATATAATAACCAAAAGCATCCCACCTGTCCTGGTTTACTGTGCTTTAGGCCTCATTTAGACAGCTGTAATGCAGCCACATTGTTAGTGTCTATATTACAAGGAAGAGACCAGGAAGTCTTGCCCCCGCCCACTAAGCCCCACTACTTTTCTTGCCACTTTAGAAAAGTGGCGAGAAGATCAAAAAGCGGCAGATTATGGTGCAAATATGCAACGCCCCACAATTTGCAACTTTTTTTATGTCACAATAGTGGTGTAATACCTTTGATAAATTGGACCAGCCCCCCCCCCAGATGGGTGATCCAGGATTCTTTAATTAACATTGGCATGGGGGGTTCCAAAATCGAAATGAAAATACCGGCTGTTTTTATAATGCAATCTTTGTTGCCTTTTTTTAATTCCATTAACAGCATTAAAGGCATTAATGACACTGCATTTACTCAGAACTAATCCTGAATGCAGAAGCTTTGGACAAATAAAAAAAAATGAATCGAATCACTCTTCTTTATACCACCTCATTCTAGACCAAATAAAATGGTGCTGGCCTATGATAACTGTGGCACCAGTTGTTTGTCAGGCCTCATGGATACAGTACATCTTTTAGAAACCTGTTGTACATGTCATGGAACAATAATAAGAATGGTTGTTGTTTTTTTTAAATATTTTGACCCTTCCCTTCTTTTTGTTGATGTACCTTTCCACATTCACATTCATTGCCAGCATAGTATAAGCAAATTATGTAATGGCCCAGAATCTGCACATGATATATGAGGCTTACAATACATGTTGGCACTGTGGATTTCTGCTGAGGATTTGTAGTTTGTCATGCCAAAGATCAGACAGCAGCTTAAAGGGGTTCTCCGGGAAATAAGAAAATGAAACTACTGAAATATTACGTTATTATAAACCTATTCCCATTTACCTTTCATTAGTTGTAATGTCTTGTTTTGTCTGGAGAGCAATCATTAGGAGACATTAAATGTCTGCCGTCCTATTAGTACACACAAAACCTGTCCTAATCACACAGGAGGACAAGTTACTTCACAACACTGAGGTAAAGAGCTGCCTCGTCCTCCTCTCTGCTCTGCTTGTCAGGGATTATGATCCTGAATACAATTTAATATGATCTTCACCTGAATCTCTGTAGGAATGGAGTTCATGAGAAGACATGAAGTACAGAGAGGAGGGTGGAGGAAATGAGCAGCAGCTCTTGTGTGCAGTCTCCATTACCACAGTCTGTCCTGTCCGTCCTCTGTGCTTCATGTCTCCTCATGAATTTCATTCCTTCAGAGATTCAGCTGAAGATCTTATCAGAGCTCTGTATTCAGGATCATAATCCCTGACAGGCAGAGTAGTGAGGAAGATGAAGCAGCTTTTTACCTCAGTGATGTGAAGTAACTTGTCCTCCTGTGTGATTAGGACAAGTTTTATGTGTACTAATAGGATGGCGGCAATTTTGTTTCTCCTGATGATTGCTCCCTAGACAAAACGAGCCATTATAACTAATGAAAGGTATTTGGTAATATATTTATAATAAAGTAATATTTAAGTATTTTCATTTTCTTAATTCTTGGAGAACTGCTTTAAGCTGATCTGTGTGTGGCTACCCATCTGCTGTTCACGGATTCTACATTGAAAATCATGTGTGGCTACCCAGCCATGGTTTCCGGATTCTACATTGAGAACCAAGTGTGGCTACCCAGTCGCTGTTTCCGGATTCTACATTGAGAATCACGTGTGGCTACCCAGACGCAGTTTCCGGATTCTACATTGAGAATCATGTGTGGCTACCCAGTTGCAGTTTCCAGATTCTACATTGACAATCATGTGTGGCTACCCAGCTGCAGTTTCCGGATTCTACATTGAGAACCATGTCTGGTTACCTAGTCGTGGTTTCCGGATTCTACACTGAGAAGCATGTGTGGCTACCCAGTCGCAGTTTCCGGATTCTACATTGAGAATCATGTGTGGTTACCCAGCTGCGGTTTACAGATTCTACATTGAGAACCATGTGTGGCTACCCTGTTGCTGTTTACGGATTCTACATTGAGAATCATGTGTGGCTACCCAATCGCAGTTTCTGGATACTACATTGAGAAGCATGTGTGGCTACCCAGCAACAGTTTCCGGATTCCACATTAAAAATCATGTGTGGCTACTCAGCCACTGTTTGCAGATTCCATGTCAATAAGGGACATACTGCATCCCTTCTTGATGTGGATTTTAAATCCACAAGGAAAATAATACATGGCCATAAGAATGGCAATGAAGACTCTTACTGGAAAGAATGGGATGCGGAATTACTGCGGTTAAGCCATGAGATCATACCCTAACTTTTCATCATGTGAACAGCCCATAGACATCTAAAAATACTGTAGTACATGTTTATGGCTCCCAGTTATATTGGAGCCTATGACATGGGCATTTTCCAACTACTTTGGCTTGAGGTGTGGCTTATACTTAGTACATGAAGATTGCAGATGACACTAAACTGTGTAAAGTAATTAACACAGAGGAGGACAGTGCACTGCTACAGCAGGATCTGGATAGACTGGAGGCTTGGTCAGAAAAGTGGCAGATGAGGTTTAACACTGACAAATGTAAGGTTATGCATATGGGAAGGAATAATGCAAGTCACCAGTACATACTAAATGGTAAAGCACTGGGTAACTCTGACATGGAAAAGGACCTAGGAATTTTAGTGAACAGCAAACTAAGCTGTAGAAGCCAGTGCCAGACAGCTGCTGCCAAGGCCAAAGAGATAATGGGTTGCATCAAAAGGGGCATAGATGCCCATGATGAGAACATAGTCCTGCCACTTTACAAATCACTAGTCAGACCACACATGGAGTACTGTGTACAGTTCTGGGCTCCTGTGAACAAGGCAGACATAGCAGAGCTGGAGAGGGTTCAGAGGAGGGCAACTAAAGTAATAACTGGAATGGGTGGACTACAGTACCCAGAAAGATTATCAAAATTAGGGTTATTCACTTTAGAAAAAAGACGACTGAGGGGAGATCTAATAACTATGTATAAATATATCAGGGGTCAGTACAGAGATCTTTCCCATCATCTATTTATCCCGAGGACTGTGACTGTGACGAGGGGACATCCTCTGCGTCTGGAGGAAAGAAGGTTTGTACATAAACATAGAAGAGGATTCTTTACGGTAAGAGCAGTGAGACTATGGAACTCTCTGCCTGAGGAGGTGGTGATGGTAAGTTCACTAAAAGAGTTCAAGAAGGGTCTGGATGTATTTCTGGAGGGTAATAATATTACAGGTTATAGTTACTAGAGATTGGTCGTTGATCCAGGGAGTTATTGTGATTGCCTGATTGGAGTCGGGAAGGAATTTTTCCCCCTAAAGTGAGGAAAATTGGCTTCTACCTCACAGGGGGTTTTTTTGCCTTCCTCTGGATCAACTTGTAGGAAAACAGGCTGAACTGGATGGACAGATGTCTTTTTTCGGCCTTTCAAACTATGTTACTATGTTACTATGTTACATGACTTCTATTTTCAGTCACAGGTGAACAGCTTTGAGGTCTGCACCACCCCAATATGTTATCTGAGAGGTCTAATGAATCCTTCCTTCGACTTTAGCTACTAAATATTACCAAAACATTCCCGAGTCATCCAGTGACTAATACTGTCTGGCAGCATTTCCCACAGAACGGTAGAGGAAGGAATTATAAATAGTTAATTGAGTGTTTTATTATGCATACACTATGGGCATAGAGAGATTTATTTACCACACCCTTATTTTACAATTCTGTTTGTGTGCTAGAATTTCGTTCAGCCCATTAAGTTTCTGTCTAATAGTTCCCCTATGTGCTATTATTCAGTGGTCACATTCCACTGAGACTTAATGAAATTGTGGAAAAGTAAGAGGTTCATGCTTGCTTGAAGAATTGTATTAGCAGAAACATAAAGAAGATATATGTGTGTGTGTTCCTGAAGCCAAATAGAGGCAAATATACAGAGACATTTCTTGTCATGTTGTCGCTGATTCTACAGGTTTTATTTCTCTTAGCACCTCATTTCATTTCCCTAAATTTATGGCATTGTTTGCGCACAACGGTCTCCTCTCTGTGATATCATTATTGCTATGACAGATTGATATTGCACTTTACAGGGTGAATTTCTCACTTTCCGCTCAACTTAAAACTGTTCTTTTCTGTAGTTTTTTTTTTGTTTTTATTTTGTGGGAAGCAGCTAGCATTTAGCTTTATGATAGGAAATATTTCAGTCCAATGAAATTGTTTTAGAAAAGACCTGACAAACAGTTGTGTAGAGGCCATATGTGGCCACCATTATTTTTTATACATAAAGGGACAACTGGTTTTAATTATTTATATTATTAGGATATTAGGTCTATTGTCTGTGTTTTAAAGGGAATTCAGCAAAATGAGGAATATTTTATATTGCCTCTTTCATTTTTAAAAGAACTTGATAAAATGAGAACTGGAATGCTGTTTAGAGAAATTGCTTAAAGGGGCTATCCATGACTCCTGAACCAGAACCAGGCAATGCCACTACACCACTCCATACAATGTGTAGTGGCTGTGCCTGGTTACTGCGGCATAGCTCCCACTCAAGTAATGGAGAGTTCACATTTCCGTTTTATTTTCCATTCTTCTGATCCATCAGAAAAGCAGCAAAAGAACATTTGACATCCGTTTGACCCATTTCCATCTGAGATCCATTTTTTGTTGTTTGCAAAAAAAGTACTGCATTCAGGATTTTTTTTCCAATCCAAATTATCAGATTTTTTTTCCAATCCAATTATCAGATCAGAAGAACAAAAAATGAAACAGAGATGTGAACTTTACCTAAGTGGCAGCAACAGTTTAGTAATCAGGCATGGCTACTGATCCTGCTCTATAACATGCCTGCTCACAGTTTAGATAGTATGTTCAATGTAATAGGTTTCCTTTAAAATTTACTAATGTGTATAGGTATGGAACAACTAGGTCAGCATAACTATTTTAACATTCTATGAGTGAGAAGTATTCATAAAGCCATAAAGATTTCTTCAGAATAATTTACACTTTTATTACACTAACTAAAGGGCTTCTCTGGAAGTCATGGTTTACATGATTTCTTTAGCACAAGTATTGCAGCTAAATATGACTCTCTGAATCAAGTGATTGTTTTTGCACACAATGATCATGTTCTGATCTCCTGCTCTTCATTTTTCTGGTCTGTTGACTGAAGGCGCCCACAGTGTTATTCTTACTAGAGATGAGGAAAGTTTTCCAAAATACGATTTGGACGATTTGCCGAATTTCACCAAGCAAGTTCATTCAGTTTTGTCTGCGATTGCATTCAGTTGTTCAGGTTTTTCCACGCGGGTGCAATGCGTTTCGATGTGTTTTTCACGCACGTGATAAAAAACTGAAGCTTTACAAACAACAACTCTTAGTAACCATCAGTGAAAAACGCATTTCATCCAGACTTCTATGGGGCCAGGGCTGCGTGAAAAACGCAGAATATTGAACATGCTGCATTTTTCACGCAACACAGAACGCTCTTGATGTCTACAAGGCCAAACAGGGACACTAGTGGCAACAGAGTTTGGCAACAGCATGATGAGTCAATGTAATGGCCTGGGAACAGAGTGGGAGAGAGGGGGCAACAGCAGTGGCAGTAAAAGCACAAGATGGTGGCAGATCACAGTAGGAGCAGATGGCAGTAGAGGCAGCAGGCGTGTGGCATCAGGCATGTGGCAGCATCAGAATAGTGGCAGTAGCACGTGGCCAGAAGTAACGGGCCATTTGACACAATGTTCCAGTGTGGCAGCACACTAAAGTCAGATCATTACTGCCAGAATGATCTAGCCTGTTGCATCAGGCACAGGTGTCTTGATATCCCGGTTGATCAAAGCCTGATTCATCTTTATACAGGTTAGTCTCTCAATATTTTGTGTTGAAAGGTGAGTTCTCTTTGGGGTAACTATGCCAACTGCCTCATTAAATATCTGCTATTGTTGAGGGGAACTCAATGGGTTCGTTCTCAGGAGATCAGATCGGCTGTCCAACTTAACAGACGTGTGTGCGCACGCAATAACTCGAGACGGACACAAATGTCAGTTTGGAGTCATCCTCACGTCAGGAGCTTTCAGGTGGTCTGCCTGACTCAGTTTATTACCAAACGTATATACACAGGAAGAAAGGCGGGACATTCCCCAACAAGCCAGTAAGAGTTGAACACATATAGTCTTTGTTCTTCTTGCCACACATCGTGGTCAGTCCAGCACAGGGTCTTGGGGGTTGGTCGAATCTGTATCAGGAAGTGGACACCTCCCTTGAACAGTTGTACAGCTGCATAGGTATTCACAGAACTGATGTTATTTTGTAAGGGAAAATAGCAATAGATACATGTGTATACAAATGGCATCATACTATGAGGGGAAAATTCAGTATTTCAACTGATCTACCTTCACATTCCCCCCTAAAGACTGAATTTTTCCCTAACCTCTGATGTCCTAATTGTCAGGAGCGTCTAGGCGGACACGGGGAGAGGGAGTCTTCACCAAGGTTGAGACGGGAATCCAATCAGGTATTGTGACAGCTTGTCACTAGACTTCTTTTAAGTCCACCCCGCTTTGTACTTGGACTTATCCTAGACATCTCACTAACCTATCTTTCCCTTACTCTAGGTAATTTGTTTTGTAACTTGGTAATGTTCTGAGTAACCCAGTTGACGTTTTTATTCATGGTAACCATGGGTATTAGAGATTCCCATCCTGCAGCTACTTGATCTCTGGCCTTGAATTCATTTGGATCCCTCCTTGGCACACCTATGGCATCAATATACACTTAGGAGTCAAAACTCCCTCCTGGAGCTTTGGTTTCTCGTCTCCTACGGCTGGTATGCACAGGTGGGTCATAGGGAATTATCTTACCTAGATGGAGGTCCGGTGGAGTCTGTTGAGACACGGTGGGTAGCAGAGTTGTAACCTGTCAGCCCCTCCTCCAGTGTGCATCACTCATGTCTCTGAGATCACTCAGGAATATGGTCTTATCAGCACAATTGGAGGATGGGTCTCTCTCTAACCCACTTCATACCCTTACAATACACTCCACCCCTGGTTCTTCCACATTCATTCATTTTTACCATCCAATAACAGAACCTATTCTATATGTATATCCTAATCATTTGACAGAAAACTACAGGACCATTGGATTTCTAAAAAATAACAAAAATAAAAAAAAATGTGTGTTGGACTAACAAGAAGTATCTCACTGAGGTCTTCTTCACTTCTGATTTTCTTGGATAACAAAGTCTCTGGTGTAAAGTCAAATGTCCATTTCTTGATGTTTGTTATTATAAAGTTCAGTCTATGACCCCTCTATATGTATGTGAAGGGGTTTCCAGGTGTAGATGTTAGTGCAGATCTCAGAGCCTCTTATCAGTGGATGATAGACAGTCCATTACCTTGTCTGTGGGAGGAGCTTTGACACAAGAACCTCCCCCCCCCCCTCACTGGTCTGCAGACCATTGCATCAGCATAGCAGACCAGTGGTTGAAGCCTTTCCTTGCTGAGTGACAGTCAGGTCACTGAAAACTGTCTCTTACCACACCTTGTTGACTTGACATAGCAGCCCCTGGACTTTTCTGAGGTTGCCAGTCCTGGCTCTTTTTAGCTACACACAGGAAAGATGTACTGGAACAGTCCACACAATCAAGAAAATGTCAATTCAAAAACTCAGTTCATATTAGAAAAAGCCGTTGATGAGGTGGTTTTCTCTCCACCTCTGCATCATTGATCAGATCAAATAAAACAAATGTCCTTAGAACTTTTGTCAGTCCAACACTGTATGTAAATAACTCTTACCAATGATACCACAGTGGTCCTCTGCCAAAGAAAATAAACTTTTATGAAACTGTAAACTTGATCTTATTTAAAGTACACACAGTACTGCACATTAAACAATAGCAATGCATGGGTATTAGGTTTTGCAGTGTAAAACCTTTTAAACCAAATAAAACACAACCCCATCAATATCAGTTTATTCATGACCCTTCTTGAGATACCCAATGCTGTTTGGTGTGTACTTAAAGTGTTATTTTGTGTATTCTGCACATTTTGTAGAAGTACCCAGCTTTCCTGGATGTGGAAATGAATGGACTGTTTTTTTTCCTTCAATCAACACAGGACTTGTCTTTCATGGGGGAAGAGGGGGTGGGCACAAAGGATGTCTTTGTGTCTGGGACATCCACCTATCCTCCCCCCTAAATCATTTAAATCCACCCCTTCCGGTCAGACGGTGTGATCCTCCCTCTTTCTATTAGTCTCGTCTCAACTGTCCATGAGGACAGATCTCTGATGTTAGTGTGTGCGCACGCAATAACTCGAGACGGACGCAAATGTCAGTTTGGAGTCATCCCCACGTCAGGGGCTCTCAGGTGGTCTGGGGCTGACTCAGTTTATTACCAAACGTATATATACAGGAAGAAAGGCGGGACATTCCCCAACAAGCCAGTAAGAGTTGAACACATATAGTCTTTGTTCTTCTTGACACACATCGTGGTCAGTCCAGCACAGGGTCTTGGGGGATGGTCGAATCTGTATCAGGAAGTGGACACCACCCTTGAACAGTTGTACAGCTGCATAGGTATTCGCAGAACTGATGTTATTTTGTAAAGGAAAATAGCAATAGATACATGTCTATACAAATGGCATCATACTGTGAGGGGAAAATTCAGTATTTCAACTGATCTACCTTCACACTATCATGCCACAATACTGGCCGGGCAGGAAAGCTTTCTCAAGGCAAACTGGGCCTGTTGTGGCCACAATTCAAGTTTGGCTGCCCAGTAGTCCAGGGGATCTTGGATCTGGGGTGACAGGGTGCAGACCAAGTATGCCACCACCTGCTGGTTCAGGTTCTGCTCCATGTCCTGCTGCTGCTGGGTGGTTTCTTCAGTAGGTGGTTGAAGAAAAGTGCTCTTGAGAGACTCAAGACTTAAGCATCTGCTTTTTAGGCCTGGTGCTGCTCCTGACCCCCCCTCCCCCAGCAGTCATGGCAGTGGAGTGTGAGCTGAGAAGGTCCACTCCAGTTAGACCTTCATGAGGATGGGCATTGGCGCATGTGGACAGCGACCAACCGACCACATGTTCAGGTTGTCTCAATAGTAGTTGAGGTTTTTCATCCCTCTCAGAAGGTGTAAAAAGGCCCTCATTTTGGACCGGTAGCGAGGGTCTAACAGTGCGGGGAGCCAAATGGTGATAATGGTGCAGCTGTCACTACGCAAGCAAGTCAGCATGCATCTGGACATTTGCGCAAATTACTTGAAGGGACTCCCTGCCTTCATCTCCACTGCATACTGCCATGGTATGTTGGGGTCATCTACATTGTCTTTGTCATCACCCTCCAGGTCCTCATGCTGCTCCTGCTCCTCATGGTCCTCTCCTGTTACTTGGGCAGAAAAAACACCTAGTTCTGTATAGTATTCCTGGGAGTTTATATCCTCCTCATCCTTCTCCTGTGCCAGTTCATCCTCCACAGGGCTCAGGTGGCCATTAGATGTAGGCACCACATCAGTCCGATTTATCAGCATGACTTCCAGGATGTGAAGGAGTGAAATTACATCATTCATCCTGTAGTCCTGGTGACTGACAAATAAAGTAGCCTCCTCAAAGGGTCTGAGCAAACGACAGGTGTCACGCATGAGCTGCTACTATCTAACGTCAAAGTTACACCAGAGAGTAGTCCTGTCCACCTGCATCATCAAGAAATCGAGCATGGGTTTCCTCTGCTCATACAGTCAGTCCAACATGTGGAGCGTGGAGTTCCAACATGTAGAAACGTTGCATATGAGTTAATGTAGAGGAACACCCTTCTGCCTTTGCAGATCAAGGAAGGTGCTTTTTGCAAGGTACTAGTTGTTGAAGTGCATGTACAGTTTCCTGGACATTTTTAACAGCTTTTAGTTTGGTGGAAGACTTCAGCAACCGGTTGAGAACCAGATTGAAGACATCCGCTATGCAGGGCGCATGAGTCATTACTCCCTGACGCAGTACAGACAGAATGTTCTTCCCATTATCGGTGATTATTGGTTCCTATCTCCAGTTGGCGAGGAGACCAGGATTTCATTTCTTGGTTGACGATGCGGAGCAGTTCCTCCCCACTGTGATTCCGTTCACCCAGGCTGACCAGGTGCAGAACAGCGTGACAATGCCATGCTTTGCATCGGTGGTTTGCTGGAGGACCGCTCTGAACTGTGCCTACAGTAGTGGCTGAGGATAAGGTGGAGGATGAGGAGGCAGAGGAGGACATTGGCGAAAAAATCCCACAATTACAATGCAGAGACGGCATTACCAGCACCTGGCCAAGTTGCTGGTATGCCTGGGCCAGAAACACATTTACCCAGTGGGCTGTAAAGGACATATATTGTCCTTGACCATAGTTACAGCTCCACATGTCACTGCTGGCATGAAGTGTACCAGATGCGGACAGGCTCAAGGACTGGCCCAACTTCTGCTTAATATACGTGTACAGGGCTGGATGGGTGCACCAATACCGTTGTCTCTTTGCAATCGCCTTGGTGACCGATCACTGGCGAAACACCTGACAAGGATGAGGAGGAGCATCAGGAGTAATAGACGAAGGGAAGGAACAACAGCTTACTTCTGCTGAGGTTGTGGAGCCTTGACTGCTGGAGAAGGGGTGTGGGCCGCTGGGAGATGCAGCGGTTGTTTTGTCAGGCTGTACCACTACATTAGTGCCACGGTTTTCCCAGACCACTTTATGGCAATGCTCCATGTGTTGATGCAGGGCCGTGGTGCCAAAATTAGCACCTTGAACAGAGCCAGCAGCATACATTACTTCCTGAGCATAAGGAGCAGCAAAAGAGGCTGTTGTAGGACAGGTGAGGGCACAGAGGTTGTTCCTGGGCCATGCTAACTAATTGTGGTGTTACAGAAACCCACCGATTTCTGGCTATGTGTGTCTGATGTCATTTGAGATGATGTTGACGAGCGAGTCAACCATTCCAGTACAGCTGGATTGTTGGTCAAAACATGACCACTGGATGACAGTGGCAGCTCTGACCTGTTGCTGCGGCTGCTGCTACCACCAGCTCTTCTTCTGCTGCTACTTATGCCAACTACAGCAACATTTTTGCAACTGCCCATTCCTTCCATTCTGCAACTGACTGTTGGCCATAGTGTACAGTAACGGAATCAGTAATGTAACTATGTAACTAAGTATGAATGGTGAAGCAGGTAAACTAGACACACCGATATATAAAACCGCTTGTTGAGACCAAGTCTGATGCACAGTAAGTCTATGTATAACAGAACAAATTAAGTGTGAATGGCGCAGCAGGTAAACTAGATAAACGCGCAGATATTAGACCGCCTGTTGATACTGAGTCTGACACACAGTAAGTCTATTATTTCACAATTTAAATAATGATGATGGACAGGCCATACACATAGTAATTGGCCACACAGCATAGCCACAAAAGCAGTAACACCTTTAGTTGTGCATTATAATACAAGGTCCAAAATGACAGTGCAAAATAATACATAAGATCTTAAGTATATAATAATAGAAGCCAGTGCATGTTACTGTCACGAACGTTCCTGCATCAGGTTGCAGGCGTTCGGCTAGGCTTTCAAAAGTGACATAATTTGACATGTTTTCCTCTTGGTTTGGTTGCTGTTTACCACACCCCTTCCCCTTAGCTGTTGTGGGTGTAGTGATTATCTTTCCCCTATTTATCCCTTCCTCTCCCAGTATTCCTTGCGGTTTATACTTTCTGCTTACTTTGTTGTGTGTGGTGTTGTTCTTGGCTGAGATCCGGTTGCTGCAATATCTGCATTAAGATAAGTGTAATTTTCCCTATTGTGTTTATCCTACTTTTCCCTGTTGTGGTTTTGCCTTCTGGAGTCTCCTGTTCGTCCGTCCTCATGGAGGAATGGGTTGACTCTTTCCTCTGTCACTAGCTACAGGGTTTTATAGGGTGAGTTTGTTATTAGGTTCCTGTGTATGAACTCTCCTAAGACTAAGGCCTGTTCATACTGGTAGTCAGTCAGGGCCTAGTTTCAGGGTTCCCTGCAGGAGGTGTTCATTTCCCTTGTTTGGTCTTTTCCCTTCCCTCTTACGCTTGGTGTGGCTATTCCCTCCACACCAGAGCGTGACAGTTACCCGACCGTGGCACGCCGATCCCCGATGCACGTTTCGCCTTATCGCTTCATCAGGAGGAATGACTCTAGGCCACCAAACAACCTATAAATACCCAACTAACTATCCCAATCTCCCTCACCTGGATATCAGTCCATCCCACGCCAAACAACCAGACCCAGAAGTGGGTGAACCGGAAGTGACAACATAATGGCACAACATAAGAATAGATGTTCCAGAATTGTTATCTTGACATGTCAAGAGAGGTGACAGGTCCTCTTTGACTAGAGTGACTTGTGGTCGTGCGCCAGTAAAATTACAAATGTCATGCTACCAGGAGCACCTAATGATAGTGAATGTGGCTGCACAGAATGGCAACGCGTTTGGATTTCTGCTGACTACAGCGTCGCAGTAACAATGTGACAACATTCACTATGATTAGGTGCCATGTAGTAGCACAACCAGGGGCGTTGCTAGGCTAAAACATTCGGGGCCTGGGCCCCTGATGTTTTCTCACAGGCCCCGAATGTCCTGCCTGTTAGACAAATACAATAGACTGCAAGATATGTAGGACCTATGATGACATCACAGGTCATGTGATCAGTGCCGTCCAATCCTGCACTGGTCACATGACTGTGACATCATCACAGGTCCTTTCCCCTGTCTTCTAAACTGAAGAGGAGAATTGTGGGGAAGAAGCTGCAGTGAGCACTGCTACATCACAAGAGGTAAGTAAAGGGAGAAGCAGAGGGATGCTGGGAGTTGTGGTTATTTAACTGGGTCTGTATGTTAGGGCAGAAGGGAGGGATGTTATCATGGGACTGTGTGTTGGAGGTGACTTGGGTAGGGTTCTGTTAGGGTACTTTTACACCTGTGGCATGGAACTCCGGCAGGCTGTTAGGATCCATGCTGCCGCTGGTGCACGTGTGGGGCCAGAACTACGCTCCTGCCCCATTCACTGTAATCGGGGTGGGCCATGGATCCGGCCACAGCATGGCAACTCCTGCCGCAAGGCGGCCAGAACAAAAGTACAGCATATTGTACTTTTGTTCTGCCCGCCTCTCAGCAGGGTTTGCCATGCTGTGGGTGGATCTGTGGCCCGCCCCCATTACAGTGAATGGGGCAGGAGTGTAGTTCTGGTCCCACATGTGCACCTGCTGCAGCACGGATCTGTCGGGCTGTTCACCCACCGGAACAGCCTGTTGGAGTCCCCTGCCGCAGGTGTGAAACTAGCCTTAGGCTACTTTCACACTTGCGTTGTAAGGATCCATTTGTGAGATCCATCATAGGTTCTCACAAACGGTCCTAAACTGATCAGTTTTTCCCTAATGCATTCTGAATGGAAAAGGATCCGTTCAGAATGCATCAGTTTTGCTTCAGTTCAGTCAGCATTCCGATTTGGAGGCGGACACTAAAATGCTGCTTGTTGCGTTTTGTTGTCCACATGAAGAAAATGATCCAAACTGGCTATTTAAAAGATAATACAACCGGATCCATTCAGAACGGATGCAGACGGTTGTATTATCATGATGGAAGCGTTTTTGCTGATCCATGACGGATCCAGCAAAACCGCTGGTGTGAAAGTAGCCTTATTTACATTGGACTGTGGCGTGGAGTGATGTTATTTACATGGGACTGCATATTGGATGTGGCTGAGGGCAGGTTTATGTTATTTACATGGGGTTGTGGGGTGGAGTGATGTTATTTTTTTAAGGGACTGCATGTTGGAGGTGTATGTGGGAAGGAAGTGATGTTATTTACATGGGACTGTATGTTAAAGGCGGCTGTCGGAGGGAGTGATATTTACATAGGACTGTATGTTGATGACAGCTATGGGAATTATGTTATTTACATGGGACTGTATTTGGAGGGGGCTGGAGAGATGGTGTGATGTTATTTACACAGGATGGAAATAGCTTTATTTACATGGGACTGTATGGTGGAGGGGCTGAGGAATTATAATTTCTGAGGACACTAAAAGGAGGAATATAACTACAGCGGGCACTTCAGGGTGAGCATTATAACAGTAGGGGGAGCGATATAAATACTGGAGGCACTGTAGGGGTATTATAATACCAGGGGACATTAGGCGTTCTTATTACTACTGGGGGCTCTATAGGAGTGTGTTATAGATCCGCCTTATTTCTACTAAGAGCACTATGGGGGCCCTTATTACTACTGAAGGGTCTGTAGAGAGCTTGATTACCAATGGGGGAACAATAGGGGGCCTTATTACTACTGGAGGCTCTGTGATGGCATTATTACTACTGGAGGACTCTTCTAGTAATGGGGACAATCTTGGGGAGCATTATCAGTGCTGGGGTCACTGTAGGGTGCAGTGTTACTAATGAGGTAATTACTACTGGTAGGACTATTACTATGGTGGGCACTATTATTTCTCCAGGATAGTATTTGGATGTTTTGGGGGGCACAGTGAGCAGCAGCATAAGACTGTGGGGACTCCAGGTTGGGGGATGATGATAGAAATGTGAGGAAGCTAAGATGTCCGTGTGTCACACTCTGCAGAGATGAGGAGCGGCTGAGAGAAGTTGTCTGGACCAAGTGGAGAAGATGACAGAGAAGATCTACATCAGAGGAGAAGTCACCCGGGAGGCCCTGGATGTGAGGTATGTGCTGCTGTATAGTAGGATTGGGGCGAGGGTCGACATAGAGAATTGGGCCATATTCATTGGGGCTTGGGCCCCGGATCTTTTGAGACCCTAGCAACGCCTCTGAGCACAACATTGTGATCTTACGTTGCATGACTACAAGTCGCCTCATAGCCCTAGCCTCAAGCTACTAATCTTCAGATGATCAGAGATGAGAACATGCATTGACATTCACTATGTGGGCAATTAAACATATGAGGTATTATCAGTTCACTACAAATGATTTCTTGGTAATTATATGTTTAATTAAGTAATTTAATGTGACCTACAAGTAAAACCATATAAATCATTTTTTTCATCATCCTGGATTATGTTACCATGACTACATGAACTAGTAAGAGCTTGCCATTCAAGGTATTGCACTGTATGCTATCTTACTATTGCTGTAGTGCACTTACTAGTGCTGAAAGTTGCCAGAACTACGACACTGCTTCATGCATTGTCTCGTGGACAATCATTCGCACTGAAGTGAATACAATAGACGGAAGGGTATAGTTCTGGTTCTGAAGCTACTCCCAAACCGCTGAAAAGCTACTTTGTGCACCCTTTCTCCTGACTTCCTCTGCCAGACCCTCTCTGTCCTTTTTTGACAGGGATGGATTCTTCGAAGTCTCTTGTCTTGTCAATCAAGAAGGAGAGGGAGGGGCTGGCAGAGGAAGCAGGAGGAGCAAAGGTGAACACAGACAATTGTGCCCGCCCTTTCTGCACTGCTCATTTGCATATGGATTAAAAGTAAATCTTCTCTGGAATGAACAAAGCATATTACAGAGTGAAATGTACTATTACAGATTCCGCTGAGCTGACCCTACAACGTATTCTGCATGGCCTGTAGTGATATGGAGAGCGAGTTTATAGAATACGATTTGACCTACAGCCACACATGTATATCATATTGTCGGTATATTGCTCTACATGCCATAGCATGTTGGGAGTTGTAACTTCAGAACAGCTAGAGACTATTTAATAGAAGGAAATGTTAAATCACTGATATATCTATAAAGACAAACAACTCATGTGAGTGTTGATATCACACGCTGAATAATATACACACATGTAGCTCTAATATGTCCTGACCTGTCAACTAGACATGTTGGGAAATGTTAAGCAATGACATCATTTAGGGGAAAGTAACTGCCTGCAAGGCATTAAGATAAGGTAAACAAGGTAAGGCAAACGAACTAGCATATAAAAAGAACAAGTATTGGAATCTCACTGTAGATGCTATGATACACTACATGGACCAATGTATTAGGGCACACCTCTTCACCATTGAATTCAGGTGCTTTCTTTAGTCCTATTGCCACAGATGTATAAAATCCAGTCCCTAGCCATGTAGTCTGCTTTTACTAACATTTGTGAAAGATTCACTGAATTCCAGCGTGGTTCTATAAAACAGTGATCCCCAACCACCAGGCAGCAGACTAGTAGCAGGCTGTGGATCATCTAGTACTGATCTGCTGGAAGCCCTGGGGTTGAATGGTGGGGACAGGAACTATTGGCTGCTTTGCCCTCCATTTAGCCTTATAGGCTGAAGGCTGCTATGCCTGAGGCCTATGAGGCAATGCTATGGCGCAGGGTGGTCTGAATAACATCATCGTGACCTCCTGTGCCAAATAACAGGTGGCATAATGTCATCACACCACCAGAGACCCAGTGTAGGAGGTCGCAATGACATTGCAGATAGCGGGAGTGAGGTAGTTTGTTCTTTTTTTTATTGGTTTGTGATCACTAGTGGGGGCACTACAGGAGTGGGGTTGTTGCATTATATATACAGAAGAAATTAATTGTAAAGAGGCCACAACTTGTAAAGAGGACACTACTGGCAGGCATTATATGTGAGGGGGCACTATATGTAAAGAGACCACTACTATGGGGCATTATACGTGAAGAGGCCACTACTGGGGGGCATTATTTGTGAAGGTGGTACTACTGGGGCGGGGCACTATATGTAAAAGGCCACTACTGGAGGGCATTATATGTGAAGAGGGCACTACAGGGGCACTATATGTAAAGGGAGCGCTACTGGGTGGCATTATGTGTAAATACTACTGGGCATATCTACTGGGGTCTACATGATTACTAAGATGATGCATAAAAGGAGGCATTATTATTAAATATGTGTGTTCTGTGTGTCCAATTATGCAGAATCAAGTTGTGGTAAGGATAAGTCATCAGCATGATCTGTACACGACTGAGAAAAAAAGTGGGGGCCTTAATTTTATTAATGACTGGGACCTACTTAGGTATGGTCATGGTGGAGACATATTATTTGGCCTAGTGTTATTAATGGTAATGTTGGCCAATTATTCTGCAATATGCACTTTATTGTGTTTTGTTATGTACGCAAGTCCATTCAAACCCCCCCCAACCTCGGTCCTCTGGAAAATTGTCTTGCATGAAACAACTGGTCCGTGATGCAAAAAAAGGTTGGGGACCACTGCTGTGATAGGATGTTACACAGCTGATGAAATTTCTTCCCAACAGATATATTGCAGCTAACTGTGAGTAGTAGTATTGCAAATTGGAATTGTTTAGCAACCACAACTCGGCCACAAAGTGGCAGACCACATAAAGTTACAGAGAGGGGTCGCCAAGTGCTGAGGAGCATAGTGCATATATGAGGGGTGTTCAATAAGTTATCTACCTCACTATGAATACATTTTCTGAGAAAATTGAATTTACTATTTTTCAATCTAATCCCCCTTGACTTCAACACACTTACATGGTGGACCAATGTCTCAACACCCATAATGATTGGAGAATATAAGTCTCCTGGATTTTCTCTAAGCATGTCTAAATTCTCTTGGCTAAATTGCTGGCGACATGTTTTTTGCTCAGACGTCAACATTCATGGCATCCACCAGGAACTGACCTTTGATATCAACAAAACATAATTAATGATACTGGAAACTGTGCCAACTGAAATACTGAATTCTTAAAGGGGGTTTACCATCTTGGACAATGGGGGCATATCCCATTGTCCTATGGGTGCGGGTCCCACTGCTGGGACTCACACCTATATCAAGAACGGGGCCCGGAAAGTGAAGGAGGGCGCACCGCGCATGCGCGGGCGCCCTCCATTCATTTGTATGGGGCCGCCGAAAATAGCCGAGAACCGGCTTGGCTATTTTCGGCGGCCCCATACAAATGAATGGAGGGCGGACGCTCATGCGCGGTGCGTCCTCCTTCATTTTCGGGGTCCCTTTCTCCATATAGGTGCGGGTCCCAGCGGTGAGACCCGCACCTATAGGACACTGGGGGCATATCCTAGCGATATGCCCCCATTGTCCAAGATGGTAAAACCCCTTTAAGCTGTAACACTATAACATCTTCCAAAATCTCGGCCTCCACTTTACAGCACATTTTCTCTGAAGATGCTTCTACTGGTCACCCTGAATGGAAGTAATAGGTAGGAACATCATCGCCATATACAGCAATCATCCTTTCATGGATCTCTTCAGGCTTCTTTTCTTCCTATTTAAGGAATTTCATCACAGAACAAAGCTCCAAATCCCTCACTTTCTTTGTAGACCCGCACTGCAACTACATATCAATATGCACACTCAGGTCCTTCACATAGGTGTCAATACCAGATCTTTAAGGTAGTGTGGAAGTTTGGCAGTGTCATTCAGGGGTGGACTAGCCATAGACCCTGCAGGGAAATTTCATCTTCAGGATGGCAATACAGTTGAATACTGCGGTGAGGAAAGCAGTATTATGTGCTGCACTGTTATATTTGATTCTGCTACTACTATTGACCTACTGTTTTAATCAAGTTTTTTTATGTTAAACATATATTTATAGATTTTTGGTGGCTATTTTTAAATTTCATGTCACTATATTTTAAAAAAAGTCTTAAAATCCTGCAGCTTTTGCATTTGCCACTAAGCCTAATAATAGATACCACTTCTTGGTCTGTACAGATCAATTTTATCATTATCATCATAGGCAGGATCACAATAACAAGATATAATCTATATACAGATAACACAGGATCCACCATTCGCAGTAGATGATATCACATCTTATCTACAACTTCCTGACCTCTTCACAGGTCTCAGAGAATGCCTAGAAAACTCTCCCATAGAAGTCAATGAGGTCAACTCCAAACCATTGTGTCTATGGCCCATGAGGATGCTGTAAAGCAATTCTCTAAATGCTGTTAACAAAAGCTCAGACAATATGGCTGCCCCCATAGTTATGTTCAGGAAACTGAATAAAAGAACATCTACACTCAGAAAACGGCAACAGATTTTTTAAAAAAAGGATATGTGTTGCTATCTGGTTCTAACTAGCAGACAAAATTATAGGTGACCCATTCCCTTGAAATGCATGAGAAGCTCTTGCCAACTGACTGTGTCACTAGACAGTCTGAAATTGTCCAATCAAAGCTGACAGTGTCACGCTGTGTAGTCACATACTAGATTGACAAGGGTAATAGTAACATCCAGTTTATTCAGTCCCAACAGAGCAATAAAACAATGCAAAGTTGCTCTACAATTATTTCATGGGGAAATTACTAGAAATATCCATGTTAGGGAAACCTAGATCTTCTTTAACGCAGAGATTACAGCTTCAGTGGTCATATAATCAGTGTTTTCTCTAATGCATAAGTTAAAGGGAACCTGTCATCAACTTTATGCTGACCTCACTGAGGGCAGAATAAAATAGTGACAGAAATGCTGATTTCAGCAGTGTGTCACTCATGAGCTAAAAGTAAGTGGCTCCCGAGAACCAGCATCATAATCATTGCAGACCAGGCCTTGAAAAGAGTCAAATCTACCTGAGAAGAGTCATGATTATTTATAGTCTCCTGCTCTCCTGCCCATCTGCTGATGATTGGCAGTTCTCTCCTAGAGAGAAAGGGAGAAAACTAGGTAGAAGCCTGTCAGTCATCAGCAGGTGGGCAGGAAAGCAGGAATTCATGAATAACCAGGACTCTTCTCAGGTGGCTGTGACTCTTTTTCAGGCCCAGTCTGCAATGATTGTGATGTTGGTTCTCGGCAACCACTTACTTTTAACTTTTAAATGACAGACCGCTGAAATCAACTCACCTGTCTCTACTTTATTCTGCCGTTAGTATGGGCAGCATAAAGTTGATGACAGGTTCCCTTTAAATTGATGTTCTTCACAACTGTGGAATAGTGTATTAGGAGGGTAAGGGTAGGTTCACACTGAGTTTTTTGAAGCAGGTCTTGGAGCAGATTGCCCTTCAAATTTTTAGCCAGAAGTGAATTCGAGAGGTATCAGAAATGTAAAGGAAGAACTTCTTCCTACTGGACCCACTTCTGACTTCTGGCTGAAAAACCTGAATGGAAATCTGCCGCAAAACCTACTCCAAAAAATTCAGTGTGAACTTACCCATAGGGAGTTTGTGGGCTGGTGGCCATGAAATCTATTAAAGGTGATAGATGGCAAGTATAAATTAAATTGTGTCAGCAGGCAATTCAGGATGCTAAGTCTCTAAATGTACAGTACAGTATATAAATATCAATCAATTAAAATTTTGGGGTACAGCTTCCGAGCTGTCTTGCATTTAGACATTTTTCTATGCCTTCCTCACCCACACCACGCCCACAATTGTAGACCTGGCTTGAGCGGGGAGAAGTCGCAGATGGCAGCGCATTGGTTAGTATAGATGTATTTCACTATAATAAATTACCCCCAGAGGCATAGCTAGAGGTTCAGCACAGGGGGGCGAAACATACTTGAGTGGGCCCCCCCACTTAGTGGCTTCCCAAACACACATTTCCAACTTCACAGGCACATACTACTAGTTGTGGTTATAATATTGTATTAGAAAGATGACTGTATAAACTGCAAGATCATCTATGCTGTTAAGTACAGTACAATAGACTTTCTACATACCCTAGTCTAAATACTCTACCACATAATGCAGTAAAATATAAGAGTAATAGGAGTAAAAGGCCATCGCTGCTGGGCTCCCCAGAGTCACTGGGCCCGGAGCCGTCGCCCCCCTCCCCTGCCCCCCCCCGGTAGTTACGCCTCTGATTACCCCCTATATTTGCATGAAACTATACAAAACTTAATTTGATCCTACATAACCCAGGGGTTTACTTAAAGGGAATCTATCACAAAAACCTGTTCTATATTTTATTTATGCTAAAAAAAATCTATTATACATTTGTAAGAAATAATAAATAAATAAAAATTCCAATGTGTGAAATATTATAAATAAATATTAGATTTTACCATATTTACCATCTTTGGTCACCAGGGGGAGCTCTGCTGGCCAAATGAGGCTTTGAGCAACCTGTAAGTAGGCATGCTGCAAAAAAGTGGGTGGTACCAATGACATCACCAATTCACACCTTCAGCGGTGACATCACTGCTTCAGCAAGATAAGATGAGACAATGGCTTTGTTACAAAAACACAGATCTCTGCTCCTCAGGCTCCTCCCCCACTGGTCACATGGCCGATTACATCACTAAGGTCCTACAGCCCCAAGAACCTCCATCTACTCTGTTTCTCAGTCCTGGGCCGCTCACCCCAGCAGTACACTCAGCAAAAATTGTCTGCACTGCTGGGGTGAGCTGCCATAGAATTTAGAACAGGTAGCCTAATGAAGACAAGGATGCTGCTGCAGGAGTGAGGAGCAGGCACAGTGGGCTTCCCCCAGCAGCAAGGAGGGAGGACCTGGCTGTGTGTTACTGATGTCATCACAGGGGCGGGCTCACGTCTTCCATTCATTCTCTATAGGGTCGGCAGCGACTGAGGAAACCTATGTACATGCCTGCCGTAAGTGAGGTGCCATTGTGTTGTAAACCCAGACTGTCACACTTTACTTCCAACATGGCAGCCCCCATGTAAGGCAAGAAAACTGAATTAAAAAAAAAACATTTACACAATTTGAAAAATACATTATGTTAAAACCTGCTTTTGTTATGTTGTAAAACATATCAAAAATTTTTTCTTCGCGATAGTGTCCCTTTAAAGGTTTAGCTAAAGGTCCTGGAGCAAAGGTTCACCGTAGCCCCTTCCCAGCTCAACTTCTCTTTACACTGACTATATGTAACTTTCAACTCCATCGCTGGCAATGTTTCCTCTAACTCTTTATACCTAGCAAGTGGGGTAATTTGGGACCTGGGCAGTATTCCCTCTAATCAAGTCAATTCAGAACTGCGTTAAATAAATATCAACAAACAACACCCTGATATTTAACCAAACAGCAGCAAGATATACAGGGTCACATGGTATCCAGGCAAATAGTTTTGTACAGAAGCCATTTCTAGTGCAGTGAAGTGGTCAGGCACAGTGAGAGGATTAAAGGAGTTTTCCAGGATCTGTGGGGGTCCGACACCCAGGACCCCCGCCGATGAGCTGTTTGAGAAGGCACCGGCGCTCCTCTGAGTGCCGCTACCTTCTCGCAGCTTACCAAGCACAGCGCCGTACATTGTACAGCGGCGGTGCTTGGTATCATGCTCAGCCCCATTCACTTGAATGGGGCTGAGCTGCTCCTAGGCCGATGAATGTGACGTCACGTCACGGGAGCGCCAGTGCCTTCTCAAACAGCTGATCGGCAGGGGTCCTGGGTGTCGGACTCCCACCGCTTAAATACTGATGACCTATCCTGAGGAAAGGTCACCAGTAGTGAAATCCCAGAAAACCCCTTTAATTACAGTATACATTTTTATCTTAAGCAGTAAAGGGGTTAAAATGATCTCTGCTAGTCTATAGCATTGAAGGTGTTAATGTCAGTGTACTTGATAGTCTATAGCAATGAGGGAGTATTACCTGGTAGTCAATTAAAAATATAATTAAATCTATTTTTACTTGGAATTACAAAAATGTAGCCTGACCCATCATTACTCTCAGAGTTTACCCAGGGCCATAGCTAAAGGACCTGGTGCAAAAAAAATTGCAGCAACAGTCACGCATGTACACTGCCACTCCATTCACAGTCTGATGGACTGTTGGAGATAGCTGAGGGCTATGCTTGGCTATCTCTGGCAGTCTCTATAGATAGGGGATGTTTTTTGTGGGACAACCTCTTAAATGGAGTTAGACTTTAACATGTGTGTTGCATATAGGCGTTGTATTTTGTTTTTAACTTGATTATTACATTGAGTTATTACATTTACAGCAATAAAGAACCAACGCCCATTAATCAGGTTCCGCATTAATCTGGAGAGGATGTAAGTAAGCGTTTATGCCAATTACATTCAGGTCTATTGTATGTTAATATAAAGACAGATACAAAGAATGAAGTGTTCCCAGAATGCACTTCAGTGAATATGGCCACCACCCTTAGCTGCAGTTTTATGCACTCTATGCACTTAGTCACAGTGACACCCTGTAGTCATTGTGAAAAAATGTAATAATTTATAAGAGATTCATGTTGATACATTCATATAACACTGTGTAACCTGTCTGTGACCTTTTTGGCACGAGAAACACAGAGTACTTACATTTCTGAATTTAATGGATTTGCAATAATTCAAAATGATGGTTGAGAGAGATTTCCCTCAGTTTGGGTTGCATTTGCTAATACCAGAAAGTTATGACATGTTCTTGCACCCATTGACCATTCCCCTAAGTGTCTGCACATTATGTGAAGGGATCAGGGACTGGTATCTAGGCTACTTCACAATAAAGGATTCATCTATTCACATGATCTCAGATCAGTAGTGAGGAATGTACAGTTTTACATGGAACAAACACACCCTGTGCACAGTGCCAGCAAAGTGCTCCCTATAAACAGTACCAAACAGTAGACTTTTGCTGGAGGATGTCATAACCACATATGTACAAATGCATCTCAATAAATTAGAATATCATCAAAAAGTTTTTTTTTTCAGTAATTCAGTTCAAAAAGTGAAGCACCTATATTAAATAGAGTCATTACAAACAGAGTGAACTTTTTCAAGTGTTTATTTATGTTGATGATTAAGAAAAACCCAAAAGTCAAAAGTCAGAAAATTAGAATAATTAACCCAAAACACCTGCAAAGGCTTTCTAAGCCTTTAAAAAGGTCTCTTAGTCTGGTTCAGTAGGCGACACAATCATGGGGAAGACTGCGGACTTGACAGGTGTCCAGAAGGCTGTCATTGACATACTCCACAAGGAGGGTAAGCCACAAAAGGTCATTGCTAAAGAAGCTGGCTGTTCACAGAGTGCTGTATCAAAGCATATTAATGGAAAGTTGAGTGGAAGGAAAACGGGTGGTAGAAAAAGGTGCACAAGCAACAGGGAGAACCGCAATCTTGATAGGATTGTTAAGAAAATTTGGGGGAGATTCACAAGGAGTGGACTGCTGCTGGAGTCAGTGCTTCAAGAGCCACCACACACAGACGTATCCAGGACATGGGCTACAAGTGTCGCATTCCATGTGTCAAGCCACTCATGACCAATAGACAACACCAGAAGCGTATTACCTGGACCAAGGAGTATAAGAACTGGACTGTTGCTCATTGGTCAAATGTGTTGTTCTCAGATGAAAGTAAATTTTGCATTTCATGTAAAAAAAATCAAAGTCCCAGAGTCTGGAGGAAGAGTGGAGAGGCACTAAATCCAAGCTGATTGAGGTCTAGTGTGAAGTTTCCACAATCAGTGATGGTTTGAGGAGCCATGTCATCTGCTGGTGTAGGTCCACTGTGTTTTATCAAGACCAAAGTCGATGCAGCCATCCACCAGGAAATTTTAGAGCACTTCAGACTTCCCTCTGCCGAAAGGCTTTTTGGAGATGGAATTTTTATTTTCCAGCAGGACTTGGCACCTGTCCACACTGCCAAAAGTACCAATACCTGGTTTAATAACCATGGTATCAATGTGCTTGATTGGCCAGCAAACTCGCCTGACCTTAACCCCATAGAGAATCTATGGGGTATTGTCAAGAGGAAGATGAGAGACACCAGACCCAACAATGCAGACGAGCTGAAGGCTGCTATCAAAGCAACCTGGGCTTCCATAAGACCTCTGCAGTGCCACAGGCTGATCTCCTCCATGCCACGCCTCATTGATGCAGTCATTCATGCAAAAGGAGCCCCAACCAAGTATTGAGTGCATTTACTGTACATACTTTTCATTTGGCCAACATTTCTGTGTTTAAAAATTTTTTTTACAGTTGGTCTAATATAGAGATGAGCGAGTAGTGAAATATTCGAAAGTTCGAAATTCGATTCGAATAGACCGCGAAATTCGACTATTCGACCGACTATCGAATCCCATTATAGTCTATGGGAAAAAAATGCTCGCCACTTGGAAATCTCAATTCGACCACTTGGAGGTCACCAAGTCCACCCTGAAACCTCAGAAAAGGATGCCAACACTGCTGGAATGCAACTGGGACAGCAGGGGAAGCATGTCTGGGTGCATATAACGCGCCCAAGTCGCACTATTACGCCACTATCACAGCCTCTCAACAATACACTCCAAAGACAATGTAACCTCTCTGTAAAGTGAGACCATACAAGGAAACCTTCTTTCCTCTACATTGCCATGGACCCCAAGCCAAACTAGACAAAAAAGAAGATAAAATTCTGCACCCCTTAAAATCACGTTGCCTATGACAACCACAGATGGCATAGGCAAAGGGGAAAGCAAATAGACCCCACCCCTAATTGTCATTGTGTGTGTGTGAGATGTGGTCAGACATGTCTTCTTTAAAATGTAAAAACAACTCAAACACATGCAGAAGCCTTAAAATGCCCAAATTGTTGGCGCTTGAGATGTCAGTGACCCGACCTGGCCCAGTGTCATGTCTAGCAGGTAAAGCAGTGGGGATGTTGAGGGATGCGTAGGACCGCAAAAGGCAGGAAGAGGCCGTGGGCTGGCCAGAGGCTCATGGAAAATTTTGTGGAGGCCCAAGAGGTGAGACCTGTTAAAAATTTTGTTTAGGCCCAAGAGGTGAGACCTTGATAAAATTTTGTGGAGGCCCAAGAGGTGAGACCTTGATAAAATTTTGTGGAGGCCCAAGAGGTGAGACCTGTTAAAAATTTTGTGGAGGCCCAAGAGGTGAGACCTTGATAAAATTTTGTGGAGGCCCAAGAGGTGAGACCTGTTAAAATTTTGTGGAGACCCAAGAGGTGAGACCTTGATAAAATTATGTGGAGGCCAAAGAGGTGAGACCTGTTAAAAATTTTGTGGAGGCCCAAGAGGTGAGACCTTGATAAAAATTTGTGGAGGCCCAAGAGGTGAGACCTTGATAAAATTTTGTGGAGGCCCAAGAGGTGAGACCTGTTAAAAATTTTGTGGAGGCCCAAGAGGTGAGACCTTGATAAAACTTTGTGGAGGCCCAAGAGGTGAGACCTTGATAAAATTTTGTGGAGGCCCAAGAGGTGAGACCTGTTAAAAATTTTGTGGAGGCCCAAGAGGTGAGACCTTGATAAAATTTTGTGGAGGCCCAAGAGGTGAGACCTTGATAAAATTTTGTGGAGGCCAAGAGGTGAGACCTCTTAAACATTTTGTGGAGGCCCAAGAGGTGAGACCTGTTAAAAATTTTGTGGAGGCCCAAGAGGTGAGACCTTGATAAAATTTTGTGGAGGCCCAAGAGGTGAGACCTTGATAAAATTTTGTGGAGGCACAAGAGGTGAGACCTCTTAAACATTTTGTGGAGGCCCAAGAGGTGAGACCTCTTAAACATTTTGTGGAGGCCCAAGAGGTGAGACCTCTTAAACATTTTGTGGAGGCCCAAGAGGTGAGACCTCTTAAACATTTTGTGGAGGCCCAAGAGGTGAGACCTCTTAAACATTTTGTGGAGGCCCAAGAGGTGAGACGTATTAAAAATTATGTGGAGGCCCAAGAGGTGAGACGTGTTAAAAATTATGTGGAGGCCCAAGAGGTGAGACGTGTTAAAAATTATGTGGAGGCCCAAGAGGTGAGACCTGTTAAACATTTTGTGGAGGCCCAAGAGGTGAGACCTGTTAAACATTTTGTGGAGGCCCAAGAGGTGAGACGTGTTAAAAATTATGTGGAGGCCCAAGAGGTGAGACGTGTTAAAAATGATGTGGAGGCCCAAGAGGTGAGACGTGTTAAAAATTATGTGGAGGCCCAAGAGGTGAGACCTCTTAAAAATTATGTGGAGGCCCAAGAGGTGAGACCTCTTAAACATTTTGTGGAGGCCCAAGAGGTGAGACGTATTAAAAATTATGTGGAGGCCCAAGAGGTGAGACGTGTTAAAAATTATGTGGAGGCCCAAGAGGTGAGACCTCTTAAAAATTATGTGGAGGCCCAAGAGGTGAGACCTCTTAAACATTTTGTGGAGGCCCAAGAGGTGAGACGTATTAAAAATTATGTGGAGGCCCAAGAGGTGAGACGTGTTTAAAAAATTATGTGGAGGCCCAAGAGGTGAGACCTGTTAAACATTTTGTGGAGGCCCAAGAGGTGAGACCTCTTAAAAATTATGTGGAGGCCCAAGAGGTGAGACCTGTTAAAAATTATGTGGAGGCCCAAGAGGTGAGACCTCTTAAACATTTTGTGCAGGCCCAAGAGGTGAGACCTCTTAAAAATTATGTGGAGGCCCAAGAGGTGAGACCTCTTAAACATTTTGTGCAGGCCCAAGAGGTGAGACCTGTTAAAAATTATGTGGAGGCCCAAGAGGTGAGACCTGTTAAACATTTTGTGGAGGCCCAAGAGGTGAGACCTGTTAAACATTTTGTGGAGGCCCAAGAGGTGAGACCTGTTAAACATTTTGTGGAGGCCCAAGAGGTGAGACCTGTTAAACATTTTGTGGAGGCCCAAGAGGTGAGACCTGTTAAACATTTTGTGGAGGCCCAAGAGGTGAGACCTATTAAACATTTTGTGGAGGCCCAAGAGGTGAGACCTCTTAAAAATTATGTGGAGGCCCAAGAGGTGACACCTCTTAAACATTTTGTGGAGGCCCAAGAGGTGAGCCATAAATATATAAATTTTTCTTATTTACGGAGCAATTCTACGGCGGTTAAGGAGAAGGAGGAGGAGGTGGAGGAGGAAATGGCACTTCATACAGATGGCACTTCACTTTTGGCTGCTTTCCACTGTTGGAGAAGCAAAGTCCGGGTCAATCCACTTGCTGTTCATTTTGATTAGCGTCAGCCTGTCGGCACTGTCGGTTGACAGGCGGCTGCGCTTATTGGTTATAATGCCCCCGGCTGCGCTGAACACCCTTTCTGATAGCACGCTGGCGGCAGGGCAGGCAAGCACCTCCAAGGCGTACAGGGACAGTTCCAGCCACGTGTCCAACTTGGAGACCCAGTAAGTGTAGGACGCCGAGGGATCGGGCAGGACAGGGGTACGGTCTGCCAGGTACTCCCGCAACATCCGCCGATACTTGTCCCTCCTGCTGATAGCGGGCCCCGCAGTGATGGAAGTTGCACGAGGGGGTGCCATGAACGTGTCCCACACCTTGGAGAGTGTTCCCCTGGTGGCTGTGGGCCTGATAGATGTTGTGGGACTCTGGGAGACCCTCTCCTCTCTGCCGCCAGCGATGGTGGGTGGGAAAATCTCCATCATGTTCTGCACAAGTTCCCTCTGGTATTCCAGCAATCGATTTGTCCTCTCCTCTACCGGAATAAAAGAGGAGACGTTATCTTTATACCGGGGGTCCAGGAGTGCGAAGACCCAGTACAGTTTGTTCTCCACTATCCGGACAACACGTGTGTCCCGGGAAAAGCAGCCCAGCATGAAGTCAGCCATGTGTGCCAGACTCTGAATAGGCATGACGTCACTGCCCCCTCCAGAAGGATCACTTGCCATTTCCTCCTCTTCCTCTTCCGCCTCCTCTCCGCCCCATCCGCGCTGAACCAATGGGACGCACACAGCCTGACTGCTACCCTCGCCGCCAGCATCCTCCTCCTCTTCCACAGCCACCTCCACGTCGTCCTCCTCCTCCTCATCCTCATCCTCCTGCAACTGCCACCGTGAAGCAGACAAAAGTGTGGTCTGACTGTGTAGCTCCGTTGCGTCTCCTCCTACCCCCGTCTCCTCTGCGTGCAATGCGTTCTCCCTTATTGCGATGAGGGATTCTTTAAGGACGCATAGGAGCGGGATGGTTACGCTTACTATAGCGTCCTCGCTGCTGACCTTCTTGGTGGACTCCTCAAAGATACGCAGTACATCGCATATGTCTGCCATCCATGGCCACTCGTGGTTGGCAAACTGAGGGAGCTGAGTTGGAGGCACGCGTGGATTCATAATCTGGTACTCCATCAATGCTCTCTGCTGCTCACACACCCTGGCCAACATGGAATAGGTGGAATTCCAGCGAGTCGGCAGGTCGCACAACAGCCGATGTTCAGGCAAATGGAGGCGTTGCTGGAGTTTTTTTAAGCTAGCAGCAGCTACAGTTGACTTCCAAAAGTGAGCGCACAAGCGCCGCACTTTCACCAGTAGCTCTGCCAGGTTGGGGTAAGTCTTTAGAAATTTTTGGACTACCAGATTAAAAACGTGGGCCAGGCATGGTACGTGATTGAGTTCGGCAAGCTCCAGAGCCGCCACCAGGTTACGGCCGTTATCGCACACGACCATGCCTGGTCCTAGCTGCAGCGGCGACAGCCACATCTCCGTCTGCTGCAATATGGCGTCCCTCACCTCTGGGGCGCTGTGCTTCCTGTCGCCCAAGCTGATGAGCTTAAGCACCGCCTGCTGACGTCTCCCCGCGCCAGTGCTGCAACGCTTCCAGCTAGCGGCTGAGGGCGATGTTAAGGCAGAGGAGGAGGAGGAGGAGGAGGAGGAGGGGGGTTTATCAGAACCCATGCTGGCAATCTTGGGCGGGGGTGGTAGGTAGGGCCGTCTCTGTTTGCGACCCCGTCCCCGCTTCCACTACATTCACCCAGTGTGCCGTCAAAGAGATGTATCGTCCCTGGCCGCAAGCGCTTGTCCACGAGTCGGTGGTCAAGTGGACCTTTGCGCTGACTGCGTACCTCAGGGCCCGCCTGATGTTACGCGACACGTGCTGGTGCAGGGCGGGGACGGCACTCCGGGAAAAGTAGTGGCGGCTGGGGACGGAATAGCGAGGTGCGGCAGCCGCCATCAGGTCGCGGAAGGCCTGCGTCTCCACAAGCCTAAACGGCAACATCTCCAGGGCCAGCAGTTTGGAGATGTGGCAGTTTAAGGCTTGGGCTTGGGGGTGACTCGAGGCGTACTTCCGCCTGCGGTCGAACGCCTGCGAGATGGACAGTTGTTGGGACGAGGAGTGTGAAGGTGCAGGCGAAGAGGCGGGGGAAGGGGAGGCTGAAGGAGAAGGCCCCAAAGTAGCCAAGGCAGAGGCAGATGTGGAGGTGTCCTGGCTGGAGGTCTGGACCGCAGTGGCAGCACACAACACAGGGGAAGAGGCAGTGGCAGCAAGACCGGGCGCAGGTTGTATTGCGTTTGCTCTCTCCCACTCAGCCCAGTGCTTGACTTCCAAGTGACGCCGCATGCCTGAGGTGGTCAGATTGCTCTTCTCAGAGCCCCTACTCAGTTTTGAGTGGCAGAGTGTGCAAACCGCGCTCAGTTTGTCATCAGCACAAACATTAAAAAATCTCCACACCACAGAAGTACGAGGCCTCGATGGGGGAGCTTCGCGCGACTGCCCGCTGCCGGGAACAGCTTCGGCCCTGCTGGCTGTGGCCTCACTTCTCTGTCTGGACTGTCCTCTGCCTCTGGACATCCCTCTGCCTGTGGACATCCCTCTGCCTCTGGACATCCCTCTGCCTCTGGACATCCCTCTGCCTCTTGCTGCCTTTTTCGGTGCTGCGCAGACCACCACCTCTCCACTACTTTCCTCGCTGGACATCACCCCTGGCCAAGTGGGGTCGGTCATTTCGTCATCCACCACCTCCTCTTCCACTTCCTCACTCTGCTCCTCCTGCTGCCCACTGGACATTCCAACAGCCTCCCTTGATGGCAACTGCGTCTCATCATCATCATCGCTCATGATAACAGATGCTGGCTCAGGGTCCACATCAGCAGGAGATGGCGAAAACTCAAGTGTTTGGGCATCACTACAAACAAATTCCTCTGCTAGCTCCTGGGATTCTTCCGGCACATCTGAAAAAGGACCCGAAAAGAGCTCCTGGGAGGGGTCAATGGTGGGATGACTCTGTTGGCCAGGTGTGGAGGAAGGAGGGTCAGAGTGAGACTGTGTGGATGACTGGCTGGTGGACAACTGTGTGGAAGCGCTATCGGCTATCCATTGCACCACCTGTTCAACCTGCTCAGGCCTCAACAGCGGTGTAACCCGCCCCCTGCTTCACTGTCCCATAAAGGCAGGGATTCTGGATGAGCGGGATCCTGGCTGACCCTCACCAGCACGCATTGTATCCCCACTGGCTTCAACAAGGCCCCCAACAGCATTTCCGCGCCCCCGTCCTCGTCCACGTCCTATTCCGCTAGCCCCCCGCCGCATTTTATTTTTTTTTGGTTACAATATTTTGCCTTCACAGCCGTGAAATTACTTTGCAAGAGAACGCACAGTACAGTTGCCAATTGAAAGGCCTATATATTGTATATTTCAAGGTACACAGCCGTGTACTAAGTGATCAGACGGTGTGTATGAACACCAGGTTTGAGAAATTACTTTGCAAGAGAACGCACAGTACAGTTGCCAATTATAAGGCCTATATATTGTATATTTCAAGGTACACAGCCGTGTACTAAGTGATCAGACGGTGTGTATGAACACCAGGTATGAGAAATTACTTTGCAAGAGAACGCACAGTACAGTTGGCAATTGAAAGGCCTATATATTGTATATTTCAAGGTACACAGCCGTGTACTAAGTGATCAGACGGTGTGTATGAACACCAGGTTTGAGAAATTACTTTGCAAGAGAACGCACAGTACAGTTGCCAATTGAAAGGCCTATATATTGTATATTTCAAGGTACACAGCCGTGTACTAAGTGATCAGACGGTGTGTATGAACACCAGGTATGAGAAATTACTTTGCAAGAGAACGCACAGTACAGTTGCCAATTATAAGGCCTATATATTGTATATTTCAAGGTACACAGCCGTGTACTAAGTGATCAGACGGTGTGTATGAACACCAGGTATGAGAAATTACTTTGCAAGACAACGCACAGTACAGTTGCCAATTGAAAGGCCTATATATTGTATATTTCAAGGTACACAGCCGTGTACTAAGTGATCAGACGGTGTGTATGAACACCAGGTTTGAGAAATTATTTTCAAGAGAACGCACAGTACAGTTGCCAATTGAAAGGCCTATATATTGTATATTTCAAGGTACACAGCCGTGTACTAAGTGATCAGACGGTGTGTATGAACACCAGGTATGAGAATTACTTTGCCAGAGAACGCACAGTACAGTTGCCAATTGAAAGGCCTATATATTGTATATTTCAAGGTACACAGCCGTGTACTAAGTGATCAGACGGTGTGTATGAACACCAGGTTTGAGAAATTACTTTGCAAGAGAACGCACAGTACAGTTGCCAATTGAAAGGCCTATATATTGTATATTTCAAGGTACACAGCCGTGTACTAAGTGATCAGATGGTGTGTATGAACACCAGGTTTGAGAAATTACTTTGCAAGAGAACGCACAGTACAGTTGCCAATTGAAAGGCCTATATATTGTATATTTCAAGGTACACAGCCGTGTACTAAGTGATCAGACGGTGTGTATGAACACCAGGTTTGAGAAATTACTTTGCAAGAGAACGCACAGTACAGTTGCCAATTGAAAGGCCTATATATTGTATATTTCAAGGTACACAGCCGTGTACTAAGTGATCAGACGGTGTGTATGAACACCAGGTTTGAGAAATTACTTTGCAAGAGAACGCACAGTACAGTTGCCAATTATAAGGCCTATATATTGTATATTTCAAGGTACACAGCCGTGTACTAAGTGATCAGACGGTGTGTATGAACACCAGGTTTGAGAAATTACTTTGCAAGAGAACGCACAGTACAGTTGCCAATTGAAAGGCCTATATATTGTATATTTCAAGGTACACAGCCATGTACTAAGTGATCAGACGGTGTGTATGAACACCAGGTTTGAGAAATTACTTTGCAAGAGAACGCACAGTACAGTTGCCAATTGAAAGGCCTATATATTGTATATTTCAAGGTACACAGCCGTGTACTAAGTGATCAGACGGTGTGTATGAACACCAGGTTTGAGAAATTACTTTGCAAGAGAACGCACAGTACAGTTGCCAATTGAAAGGCCTATATATTGTATATTTCAAGGTACACAGCCGTGTACTAAGTGATCAGACGGTGTGTATGAACACCAGGTTTGAGAAATTACTTTGCAGAGAACGCACAGTACAGTTGCCAATTGAAAGGCCTATATATTGTATATTTCAAGGTACACAGCCGTGTACTAAGTGATCAGACGGTGTGTATGAACACCAGGTTTGAGAAATTACTTTGCAAGAGAACGCACAGTACAGTTGCCAATTGAAAGGCCTATATATTGTATATTTCAAGGTACACAGCCGTGTACTAAGTGATCAGACGGTGTGTATGAACACCAGGTTTGAGAAATTACTTTGCAAGAGAACGCACAGTACAGTTTGCCAATTGAAAGGCCTATATATTGTATATTTCAAGGTACACAGCCGTGTACTAAGTGATCAGACGGTGTGTATGAACACCAGGTTTGAGAAATTACTTTGCAAGAGAATGCACAGTACAGTTGCCAATTGAAAGGCCTATATATTGTATATTTCAAGGTACACAGCCGTGTACTAAGTGATCAGACGGTGTGTATGAACACCAGGTTTGAGAAATTACTTTGCAAGAGAACGCACAGTACAGTTGCCAATTGAAAGGCCTATATATTGTATATTTCAAGGTACACAGCCGTGTACTAAGTGATCAGACGGTGTGTATGAACACCAGGTTTGAGAAATTACTTTGCAAGAGAACGCACAGTACAGTTGCCAATTGAAAGGCCTATATATTGTATATTTCAAGGTACACAGCCGTGTACTAAGTGATCAGACGGTGTGTATGAACACCAGGTTTGAGAAATTACTTTGCAAGAGAACGCACAGTACAGTTGCCAATTGAAAGGCCTATATATTGTATATTTCAAGGTACACAGCCATGTACTAAGTGATCAGACGGTGTGTATGAACACCAGGTTTGAGAAATTACTTTGCAAGAGAACGCACAGTACAGTTGCCAATTGAAAGGCCTATATATTGTATATTTCAAGGTACACAGCAGTAGTGCCAAATATAGTTTGGTATGTAGCAGAGCACCTAATACACCACTAATGCCTCTCTCTGTCCCTACTCCAGCAGCTATCCCTGAATACAGCAGCCGTTCTCTGTAAAGTGTATATTGTAGTAAAGCTATCACTGTACTGCACTATAGTAGCCCTGATAAGGGCTTTTAATCACGCTCCTGCCTGTCCAACAGCTAAAACCTGTCTCTCCCTTCTCCAGCCTCTGTCCCTGACTAAGTTCACGCAGCATATGCAAACGAGCAGGAAGAGCTGAGTTTTTAATATTCGAGGTCACATGGTTTTTCCAGCCAATGCATGTAGACGCCGTTTTCGCGCTGCCAGCGTGCTCAGCGTGCCTGTCATACCCCCCCTGCATGGTGATTGGTGGAAAAAGAGCGCCAGGGAAGGTGGGAGGGGAAACGAATTCTAAGTGCGCCATCGCCGTTATACTCGAAAGAAATCGAGCACGCCGAATATCGTAGTATTCGATCGAATACCAGCTCGATCGAACACTACTCGCTCATCTCTAGTCTAATATAATATTCTAATTTTCTGAGATAATGACTTTTGGGTTTTCCTTGGCTGCAAGCCATAATCATCAACATTTACATAAATAAACACTTGAAAAAGTTCACTCTGTTTGTAATAACTCTATATAATATATGTGTTTCACTTTTTGAACTGAATTACTGGAAAAAAAAAACTTTTTGATGATATAATTTATTGAGATGTACTTGTAGTATGTAATGGTCATTCAGATGAAATTCTGTCTCATATAGAGGGGTCCTAAATGGGGACACCAACCTCTTTGGAACCCATGTGCTCTAATAGGGCACATGGACATGGCTCGCTTTTACCCCCTCAAAGATGCGGCCTACCTGGGGCTGTGAATACACTGCTATTTTTTAATCTCCACATTGTGAAAGCCATAACTTTTACATTTTTCTGTCGATATAGCTGTATGAACCGTTTGTGTTTTAGAGTACATATAATGAATTTAATATTTTTTTATTACTACAACATTTGCTATTCCACCATGCTGTATAAACAACAAATTAACATTATTCTATTTAGTCGTTCAGTATACAGCAATACTGAATTATTTTTGCGGCTGTACAAGTGATGTTTCGGTTCAGTTGGGACCTTTCTCAAACTATAACAGCATAATATACAAAGAGCTAAAAAAATATACATGCTACATACATAAACTGATAATCCATAATAATTATGAAAAAGATACAGATGTATCTCAAGCATAATAGCTGAATCATTATATTACATAGAAAGAATGCGTCATAGTGATAGATATATGTACACATCATTTTATCGGATCCAGATTCTGTTGGTAAATTCCAAATAATCTGGTATGTAGCATTAAAGGGGTATTCCCATCTCACAAATGTAGTTTGTATAGTTAGATATAGCCATACCAGTATTATTACTAATAGAATGTATTTATATAAAATGTACCGTTTAGAAGATTTGCCTATTTGTATATCTATTGTCCCACACACATCAGTCAGGCCGTTGCCCCTAGTTATGACCACCATGGCCATGTAGTAGTGGTGGCCGGCTTGCTCTTGTTCAAACCTGCTCTGAGGTAACTGCTGTATTGTGAACGCACATTGCATGAGCATGCGCAGACACATCTTAGGGTACTTTCACATCTGCGCTACTAGTCCAAAACACAATGGTCAGGATCCGTCCAAAACGCAGACTTTATAAACGGATCCTGCTCCATAGAGATGAATTGATCTTGGAACAGAATCCGTTTCTCTGCGTTTTGGAAGCGCAGACAAAAATGCTACAACCCTAAGATGTGTCTCCACATGCTCATGCAATGTGTGTTCACAGTACAGCAGTTACCTCAGAGCGGGTTTGAACAAGAGCAAAGCCGGCCTCCACT